>JAWRVZ010000348.1:255000-451541 GCA_037043235.1 Rhodeus uyekii | reverse complement strand
CTCTTCATGGACACACCGCTGACCTGTGGTGAATCTGATCTCTTTCTCTGGACTGAACTATAATAAAATGGCAAACAAGAGGGCTTTGTGACATCAGATGAAAAGTAAAATTATTTTACAAGCAAAGTAACTTTTTATATGTTGATGATTTGCAGAAAACAATTATACTAATTATTATTTTTAATAAAAGCAATAATACTCAAATTAAGAAACCTCAGTTTATACAATGTAACACTTTTATGGTACAGTAATTGTCACGGTTCTGTCTCTGTTTCCAGTGTTATTAGTGTTCTAGTGGACAGAACTGTGGCACTGCTCTCTCTCCGGTGTGTTTGTCTCGTTAGTGTCTGTCCGCCTCCTTGTTTCCCGTAATCATTCCCAGCTGTCTCTCATCCCTACCTTCCCTCATGTGTCCTATAAATTCCCTCAGTGTTTGCTGTCTGGCGTTGCGTCATTGTCTTCCATGCCTGTGTCTCCCATGTGTTCCCTGATCAAGTTCCTGTGTTTTCTTGCCCTGATCTCCCAGTTTGTTTATGTTCAAGTTCTGTTCCGTTCCTTGGTTATGTTATGTTTTCCCCCTCGTGGGTGTTTCCTTTGTATGCTTATTGTTTATTTCTGTTATATTAAAACCCTTATCCCTGCACTTGAGTCCTCCCTTCATGTATCGTGACAGAAATACCTCGGTTTACGAGTGACTTTTTTTACGAGACTTTTATAAGTTGTTGTGAATATGATAAAACTTTATTAACAGAGCATGTGTTACCAACAGGACAAATTGCATACTAATGAGGCTCACGTGTGTTCTCAGTCCAGCAGCCAGGTCATAACGACGTTCAGTGTATGAGGGCCATACACTTTTAGAGAACAGCATACTATAACAGTTATAACTCTGTACAGATCATATACATAAGTGATTTACAGCGGTTTTACCTCGTGTTGTTGCATTAATTTTGTGATCACTATTCTTCACGTTGTAATATCGTTACAAATGTTGAAGGAACTAGTTAATCTGATGTGTTCAATAAGTTTTAAGTTAACAGTCTTGTCACTTTAAGAGGGCGGGGTTTCAGGAGGGCTAGAGAGAGAGAGTCGAGTGTGAGTGATGAGAGAGGGCTCCGAAGCAGAGATAGTTTTGATTCTTCTGTTATGTACGGTGTGGGTTGCGGCCAAAACAGCAATCCGTTAGTTCTTAATAAAATCTCTGAATGAGAAGGAACCTGTCTGGTTATTAAAAGCAGCAACGCTACAATGTAGTGAAATATATATGCAGTAACACCCCGCCCCCCCTCACCTCTCGTCTCCATCATGCTAGCAGTGAAGAGGTAAAGTGTGTGTTACAGTAAGTATTTTTAGAGTTTAATTGTCAATTATTAATTTGTATTTATATGAGATTTTAATGGTTATAATTTTAAATGTAATTAATAGGTTAAAACCAAAAGAATATTTAAAATGGGCATTTATGGTCGTGTGGAACGAATTAATTGATTTTAGTGCATTCTTATGGGGATCGCATCTCTCGTATTTTGGTGTACGAGAATTTTGGGTTACGAGCTTGCTCTTGGAATGAATTAAACTCGTAAACCGAGGTATTACTGTATATTGAAATTAAAAGTGACACCTGAGATTAGGCGGTGTCTCTCCATCCTTAAATAGGGGCGGCTGATCCATAGACCAGTCACTCTTCATGGACACAGCGCTGACCTGTGGTGAATCTGATCTCTTTCTCTGGACTGGACTATAATAAAACGGCAAACAAGTGGGCTTTGTGACATCAGACGAAAAGTGAAGATGTTTTATAGGCAAAGCAACTTTTTATATTTTGATGATGTGCACTTCAAAATCCTTTTTCATTTTATGTAGTCTTTAAATGAGAGTACCTGCATCCTGGAGAAAAATCTCCATCTTTTTGTACATGACTCATTCTGTTCTCATGGATCTGCACTGGTCCATCTGACACGTCTGATGTCCTGATGAGTCTGAATAGAAATGACAAACACTTATCTAAGTACATTAGACACTACAGCAGTAATTAAACTACAAATTTAGCTACCGGTACATATAATTTCATGAACCTGAATGTATTTATAAATGTTGTTATCGGGTCAGTTGAAATCAGTCAGAACACCCCATTATAAGTGGGAAGATTTGTTCTTTCTTTTGTAAACATCATTGACAGAAGGCATGGGGGAAATCTATAGTTATAAAAAATAAAGATTCTTGGATTAGTCCAGTAGATTTCATTTATGACTGCAATTGGTCTGAGAAAATACCTATTTTCTAACATTTCCTGTTTTGGAAATTAATTTGCCTTATTAGTTCCTATTAAAATGAAAATTAAGAAGTCAGTCAAATTTATTTAGTAAGCTGATTTCCACTTTGATAAAAAAAAAATTACAAACACAATTCATGTAAACATTTTAAAGAAAAAATTATGTTTTGTTAAGGCTTTTGGAGCAAGTGTGCCATTTCATGCGGTTTGTTTCTCTGTCAGCCAGTGAAGTATTTCTTTACTTTTATGTAAAGATGAACATGATTGTTTTGAAATGTAAGAAGATGAACTTGAAAGGTCTGTTGAGCAAATTAATAAGCCCAAGTGCTCATGCATGTGAGCCGATACACCCAAATAACATAAAAAACACAAGTATATTAAATGCATGAATATCTAATAAATGTCTTTCTTTAACATTCCCTGTCATAGTTGCACACTTACTACAAAAGCTATAACAAAACACCCCCTTTTTCTTTAAAATGTTTATATATATATATATATATATATATATATATATATATATATATATATATATATATATACGTGATATATATAAAAGTGGACATACAGAAAGCACACATATGTTTGCAAGATGTTTTTTAAAGGGCTTCATCTGGAAAGCATCTGCTGTGAACAAACATCTGTAAAAATCAGTTTTACATACATTCATAAATCATAAACATCTTATAAACATTATTTAAATGTCTATTTAATGTCAGGAAACGTCCTAGAGACCAGTATCGCAAATGAACAAACTGTAAAATATGTCTTCCAGATGTAAACAAACATTAAATAGACTCTCTGAGATGAACGTGTGATATCAGGGAATGAGTTTACTAAATGTAAAGATGATTAACTTCTTCATTTGCACTAAGAATACATATAAAGTGTCACTGTAACGAGGAAACAACATAAAGGTGATTGAGTAATATAATAGAGTACACAATAGGCGGAAATCCTAGTTCGTAGATTCACTGTTAATATTTATGAAACATTAAACCTCGCGAAACCTCGATTTTACCAGCATCGCTTGACAAATGGTGTTTATCCACGAGTTATAAACATGTCACGGTTTTCTGTATTAAATAATGGCATTGTTTCTCACCTTTTCTGCGGTTATATCGTGACGCAGTTATTTTGAGAATCAAAGGCATCTGACAGTTTTACTTTCACTTTGCTGACGTATTGTTGTTAATGGAAAAAGCCAACCAAGTTAATATGCATTGCTAGTTTTGTATGGTATTAAAGTGGTATTAAATCCACACATTAATGTATTCTGGCTTCATTATTGTTAAACAGATGGAATGTACAAACCATAGCTATTTATGCACAGAACCACAGCCTCGCACAGGAGCGTCCGCCATCTTGGAATGAGTCAGAATGAGCTTTTATTTGCCAGGCTTTATTTCACACACAAAGAATTTGTCTTTGAATCTGTCTCAGGACTTTGAGTGACTGGACCTTCCAGTGCAGAAAAGACACAGTAGAAAAAAAAAATGTGTGCGTGTGTGTGTGTGTGTGTGTGTGTGTGTGTGTGTGTGTGTGTGTGTGTGTATATATATATATATATATATATATATATATATATATATATATATATATATATATATATATATATATATATAATTGTCCCAGCTGTCTTGACTATCCGTTGTCGTCTCCTGAACCAGACAGTTATGGACACACACATGACAGACTCAATGATGGCAAGTGTTTCAGCAGCTCCTGTAAGAGTCAATGAGGCCACAACATTGTGCTGCTTCTGGTTGAGAAATCGCTGAGATTTAAATTCCTGAAGAATTAGAATGAGCTTTCACAGGTTACGTTTGTGTGTATTAACTCAACATGTTTTTACTGTGGTACTTTTAATATTTTAACTTTTACTATGGTAGCTTTTTAATGTTGTGTCAGCTGACGCCTTTGTGTTGTTTTATTGCAATTTTAGCAAAATCAATTTTCACACAGCAAGCACCCAGAATGAACATGGAGCCTTTGTCTTGTGAAATAATTTTTTTATTTATGTTATGCTTTTCGTTTTAAGCTGTGATTTTTTTTTTTTTTTTTTTATTATTGTTTGACATTGTTAGAAAAAATAAATATCATGGTACAGGAAGAAATATGTTCAAGGTGTAGAAAGTGTAATGTGTTCCCAATATGTAGAGGAAAATGACATTTTACATTTATTCATTTAGCAGACACTTTTATCCAAAGCGACTTTTTTTTTTTTTTTTTTACAATTTTGAGGAATACAGACAGCGATTCATCATGAGGATACACAAGTACATAAGAGTGCTTGCAATACAAATTTCAGACATTACACATACTAGTAGTACAAGCCTGGAGAACAGAGGAAGGATATATATTTTAGTTGACGTGGTGAGTGTGTGTGTGTGTGTGTGTGTGTGTGTGTATGTCAATTTTAGGTGTTCATGAAAAGGTGAGTTTTTAGCAGTCTTTTGAATATTACCAGTGATTCTGCATTCCTGATGAAGGAAGCAAGGAACGGTGAAAGAAAATGTTCTTGAGAGTGATTTTTTTTTTTTTTTTTTTTGCTTCTCTGTGAAGGAACCAGAAGTCGTTGATCGATCGAAGGTTTGTAGTTGGTGTGTAGATTTGTAGTAGCATCTGGAAGTATGAGATGATGAGCCTGTGTTAGTTCTGTAAGTTAATGTCAGTGCTTTGGAATTGATTTTGAGCTGCAAGTGAGAGCCAGTGCAGAGAGATGAAGAGTGGAGTGATTACAACAATTACAACAATTACATTTGTAGTTTCCTTTAGCCTTGAGAGTTAGATAGATATGAATGCTGGAGCATGCCTCCCTTTCTTTTGTCACTGTCAGGCATGTGGTGCGAGTGGATGAAGGAGACGAGGAAGGCAGGACAGACTGCAACATTGAGTTTGCTTTATTCACAAACTCAAAAGAACACACTTTAAATTGAAAACAAAAGAGCACACTTATGCAAAGCAGGGTCATCAAGTCCGAAGGGAAACAGCGAGTACACCAACAGCACGATGACAGATAAAGACAGGAACACATGAGGGTTTAAATACACAGGGAATGATGGGACACAGGTGACAAGACTAACAAGATCAGTGATTCACATGACAGGTGAGGGAAATGACACTGGGAAGCACACAGAAGGAAACAGAAAGTGGGTTAAGGTTAGACACAAATGTGACAGTCACACTCTGCAGGACAACTCTGGATGACCTTTTCTTATGAGAAAATAAAACTTTGCAAAGATAATTGGCATATTTCTCTGTTATTCATTATTGATAAAAGATTTAGCAACTTCAGTCTACACCTTAATAATTAAGCAGAAAGTGAACTGTGTATAAAGTATACAAAAAGCATGGCAGATCAATTCAAACTGTACATTTCGACAGAGTAAGGAATAAAGCCACCAGCTGTCAAAGCAAAACCTTTGATTAATTTCTTATTAATTTTCGTTAGTCAACAATGTTAGTGTTGTAATTTCTTATTTCCCTCTTTGGTTCATGGGACTGTACACTTTCCTCATTGCGCTTGAGCATGAATGTCATTAAAAGTTATATTTTTTAATATGTTTTTCATGAAGTTAGGCTTTATATTGTGATCAGCAAAAATATATTTATGGATGTTGTAAATAATAGGCTATATATGAGGCAAATAAATGTTTGCAATGAAACAACAGCCTATGCCTTTTTGAAAGTGGTAAGCCTGACAAAAATGCTTAATTAAAAGATACAAATAAAACTGTCAAAGCAAATAAAAGGCACTTAAAAAATAATTAAAGAAACCTTAGATATTTTAAAGAAACCTTAGATACTATTTTAACTCATAAGAGCCCCTAAAACATCATTTATTTCATTATTTAAATCTTGCAAAGTTTATGACTCTCCAATTCAAATAGGTGGAGAAATTGCTCTGGATTCAGAGGAGCGGGTACAATCAGCAGGATTCATGATTCAGGATTCCCACACCGATCCTGATCACCGCCTAAAGCTTCTGGAACTCTGGCCAGGGACAGTGTGAGGACCAGAGGCAGGGTCACAGGGAAAGCGTGGCCGTCTGTGCTTCTCTTCCCCGGTGGAGTAGAGCGCAGAGAAGGCAGACCCAAGGAAGAGTAATAGGAAGAGGCTAGATCTGAGCGAAGCTTTGAATAAAAAAGCTGAATACTAATGAAAAATACCATCACTATTCTTCCACTATCATTCCAGCGCTCGTGGTTTGTGTCTCATACTAATCCTTGATGCTGGTTCCCCTTCATGGCATTACAGCTCCGGTGTCTGCATCCCAGATTCCTTCACATGCCACTAAGTGTATTGGCTCCCTCAGGTTTTCTGCCTACATAATCTGATAGGATAGAGCAGAATAATGCAGATTGATTAAATAACACAGTAATGTAAGACATTTACCAAGACCTATGTATCTGCAAAAGATATACTTTGTTGGGATAGTTGGGAAGGATTTGGATGTAGGTATGTTCATTCTGTTCATCAGGAGAAGTTTCATTAACGGTTCATGATAATATTGTGTATTTACCATGGGAACTCTTGTTTCTGTAACCCCAAAATGCCACTTTATTTACACTTTGTGTAATTTTGTACATTTTTAAATGGCTATGGTGGCTCATGCCAACTTACTAACTTCTAGTGTATTCATTAACAAAACTTGGGTCACACTTTATATTAGGTGTCTTTACTATGTACTTACATAAAAATCATCATTTATGTTGTATTGCAAAACACTTTTGCTATCAACTGAGATGGGCTATGGGTAAGGTTTAAGGGTGGATGAAGATTGAGAACTGTCAACAGTGTAATTGTATTAGTACAATGTAAAAACATGTGCATTGCATCACATTATGAATTTAAATCTTAGTACATACTAGTTAAGGACACTTCTAATGCTTGGGACTGCTATTCAATAGCCGTACATTATACTGTTTACCTATGTTAGTTATGATCTTTACAGTTCATGTACATGTTAAGCAAAGTGGGATGGTTCTTCTATGTGACATCCGTTTTTGTAAAATAAATCATAATATATAAATATAATATAATATAAATCCATATATCCTGTAACTTCAGTTTTATTACATTGAATTTTGGTATAATTTTGAGTACAGTCATCAATGTGTTGATAATTTTGGTTTCCATTGATTGTTGTCAATTACTTTTGTTCTTAACAAATTATAGAATGTATATAAATAGGGATTTACAAATTTAATATTTCATTCATTGAGATCTAATGTGTGATTTAAGTGTTCCCTTTTTTATTTATTTTTGCAGTGCAAATGTTCAGCTATATGAATTTAAATTGAAAACATGAGTATCTAAATGAAATTATTAATACTTACAGTGTCTCTAGTTTACATTGTGGATCATTCTCTACAGCAGAGAGCGATTCATGTCCTGCAATTCCTAGTTCATTCCAAGACAGATTCAGATGTCTAAGGTGATCAGGGTTTGATATCAGAGCAGACGCAAGAGCAAAACAACCTTCATCTGTGATTCCACACTTGCTCAATCTGTAGAAAACAATGACACACTGTTGTTTATGGGTGGGAATCTTTTGGTAACCCTCTCAATTTAATTCTCGATTGTGAATAAACTTTTGATTTAATGTAATTTTTTATGCAAGCATAAGTTTGTTTGTAGTTTATTGTTTTTTTTTTACTACTTTTCTTATTTGACTGTGGTAGTCCGTTTAAAAGGTCTAGAAAGAAATTTCACCTAAATTTAACCTAAAACTTCCTATTTTAGTCAGTCAATACACATATGACTGCCAGTCAAATACAAATACAAAAACTACATAGTACATGAAAGTAGTCGATACAAAAATAAAAACTTTTGCAAAGGACAAATTCAATATAAGAACATTTTTCAATAAATATAGCTGTATTTGCTCAAAATTTGGCTTTTGTTAGGGCAGTAGTATGGGCTCTATGCTGTTGTCACCGCTTTATGTGAGTTTTATCGAATTCTTGACATTGTACTAATTTGCCAAGTTTAAGAGTTCATAAAAAAGATTGACACCGCAGAAAAAGTGTTCAGAATGTGCGAAAGCCAATGTGGCGAGCAGGGCGGGGTCGAGGGCCCGTGAGAGCCTCACGAGAGCCGTTGGCGTGATTGATAATGAACGTCACCTGTGAGCCACGATCTCTGATCTCACGCAGGAACGAGGGCATAAAAGGAGGAGTGACGACATGGGGCCTCATGTACTAAGACTTGCGTTGAATTCATACTGACACATTACGTACGGACAAAGCTGTGAATGTGCGAATGCACAAAAAATATCCAGATGTATCAATCTCTGCGTTCGAAGGATCCCACGCAAATTCTCTTTGTACATCCCGATTAACGTAAAATTGAGCGCACCTGCACGAGCACAACACTCCACCCAGTCTCCTCCCTTCATTAAACTGATTTAAATATGGTAATGAGCCCACTTGGGCAAAAGCAAGCGGCACGAAAACGAAAGTGAAAGTACAGAAAGTGAATTGGAGGTGCTACTATCGGAGGTAGAAATTAGAAAAAAAAATTATTTGGAACTTTGTTCTCCGGAATTAATAACAAAAGGAAAAAAAATATGAAAATATGGGGGAGTTTGGCTGATGCCGTCAATGCAGTTGGATCTGAAAGTTGCACTGTAAATGATCTTAAAAAGAAATGGTCTTATAATTGTTTTTAGTGGATAACCGCGGTCTTCTGAAGGGTTGTTGTATAATTAAATACAATTATAATATATAATTGTTATATAATTAATTTAATTAAATGCAAATAAATAAAAATAAAAAGTACTATTAGATAAAACCATAACTTTAAATGCATCACTCATCAAGAAGCCACCCATCGCGCATTCTGTCAGCTACCAGCTGTCACCCAACCATGCTGTTTGTAAGGATGCATGAATCATGGGTTGACCCAGCCCACCTTGCCACAATATTTGTTAGGCGTATTTGCGCATCACATATAATCTGCACATTTATTGAATGGAAATGTTTCCGATTCACACATGCAAATTCATCTTCAGATGGTGCCTTATATGTGTGTGCAGTCGATCGCTCCGTTTACATTAGGGAAACCGGCTATCGCTGCAAATTGCATTTTAATGTTTGGCTGGTCAACTGCATCATATGGGAACAATCATATGGGCATTGCGTGGCTTTGCGCGGCTCAAAAACGACTGAGCGGTCTGTCAGTTCCCTTTGGAAAGAATCAGTTGCCAGGAAACCAAGCGTTGTCAGCACCTGTAACGGAACGGGTATTGCGTTTCCTCGCTGTCTCTCTCTCTAGATTCGGACCCAACTAGATTCTGAGAATAGCCCTTGTAAATCTGAAATGGCTGATAAGGCAGTCATCCTGGGCCAGAAAATCATTGTGGTCCCTAAAAACTCGTTCTCTTCGGATTCTGCCATTAGCAATGTCCTCTAATAAGGCCAAAGCTGCCATTGCCATAGACTAAGGGTTGTGTCAATTTGCACGTGCTTTTATATGTTCTTACTTAATTGTTTACTTAATAATAATTACTTAATAATTTATAGAATATTCCCAAAAGGATATTATATATCAATATATATATCAATTATTTTATACAGTGCAAATTAATAGCAATGCTTCACACAGATTTATAGAACAACTCGTTGTATAATGTTTGCAGCTTCACTTCATTGCCTCTAGGAGTCGCCAACGGACAAAACAATGAGAAATGTACTTCCGCCTGACATGAACTTGCCGTGGAGAAACGCACATTGTCACGTTAATTTCACTTTTAGTACATTCGACCGTGAGCGTGAAAGCTGGCGAACGCAGTGTTTTTGTGCGTAAGCAGTGTTGATACATGAGGCCCCAGGCCTGGAGTTCTGTCGTGTTTGTGTGGGTGGCAGTCGTTTACTGCCGCCATTACGTTTATTTTGTATTTGTTTTAGTTCATATTAAAGCTTGTATTTTCGCCAGTTCACGCCTCCTTCCTCCCTGAACAAAGAACAGTGTTACAGACAAATTTTGAGCAAATACAGCTTTAATGATTCATGTGAATCCATATACTATTTCTTCATGATGTACAAATGAAATTGGTTATAGCACGGGCCTAACCATCATTTCAGAAGTGAGCGGAACAGGAATGTCAGGGCTAATGCTAGTTTTTTCTAACCTTTGTGTAACTGACAGTTTTTATTTTTTATCTAATTTCTTGCTTTTAATTTGTTAAGAAATTACAACTGTTTAATGTTTTTGACTAGTTAACTAGTTAATATGGGATCCGAAGAAATATTTCAATATTTCACAGAAAGATGATAAAGCTGATAACTTGTCATTTTTGTTTAACATTTTTTGTTGATTTTCCCATGAGAATTTGTCTTGAGTACCAGACCGTGTGCGATTCTCACCTGAGCATCTCCAATTTACACTGAGGATTCTCCAGTCCAGAAGAGAGACGCTTTACACCAGAATCTCCTATTGTGTTCCCAGACAAATTGAGTTCTCTCAGGTATGATGGTTTTGATATCAGAGCTGAAGTCAGAGTAGCACAACCTTTATCTGTGACGCCACATTCAGATAATCTGTAGAGAACAACAACAAACTTTTCAATCTGTCAGATCAGAACGCACAGATCATCAACATAAGAAGCAACAGATATTTTCTTGTATAATGTGATGTATATCCAAATTAAACAATGTTGGTTGGGCACTTGGTTTTATCCATCGTTTGGATTTTGAGATGTGTGTATTGCACTCAAAAGTGGAAGTAGAGAAATGCAAGCTTGCAGGGGTGGTTTTTAAGCAGACTAAATGTCCTGCATACATCACCAGAAAGAAGTCTGTCATTTATTGCAGATGGCTTGGCAAGATGATTTTCTGATGATAACTTTATTTTAACAATCTAGTGATTGTTCTTAGTCATACTTACTCAGCTTTTCTGGATTCTTTAATCACAGGCAGTAGCTTCTGAAGAACACGATCTGCCCTTTCTGCTCCAACAAATTCATTCAGCCTAAACTCATCCATCTTCTTCTGTGATGTCAACAACACAAAAACTACAGCTGACCACTGAGATGAAGAGAGCTTGGCTTTCTTTATTCTTCCAGATTTCAGATATTGTTGTATTTCCTCCACGAGTGAATGATCACCCAGTTCATTCAGACAGTGGAACAGATTGATGGATTTCTGTGGAGAGTCAATGATCCTGATCTTCTCCTTGATGTACTGAACTGTTTCCTCATTGCTGTCAGATCTGCTGTTTGTCTGTTTCATAAGTCCTTGAAGGAGAATCTGGTTAGACTCAACTGACAGACCCACAAGAAACCGCAGGAAAAGATCCAGAAGTCCATTTTTACTCTGTAGAGCCTCTTTCACAGCTCTCTGATGCAGCTCGGATAACTCTTTAAATGTCAGAGCGTTGCTATGCTGTGTCTTCAAATGGGTTTCCATGGCTTCAGCTTGTTTCGTGATTTGGTCAAACACATTTCTGTTGTTGTTTGTGAATGAGAGGTGCACATATAGAGCTGCTAGATGTTCCTGAACACTCAGATGAACAAAGCAGAAAACTTTCCCCTGATACCAGCCAAACTCCTCTCTGAAGATCTGAGTGCACAATCCTGAGTAAACTGATGCTTCTGTCACATCAATGCCACACTCTCTCAGGTCTTCCTCATAGAAGATCAGGTTTCCTTTCACAAGCTGCTGAAAAGCCAGTTTTCCCAGTTTCAGGATCATATCTTCATCTGTCACGTTCTTCTCATAGTCCTTCTCATGTTTGATGTTGGTCTGAAGGATCAGGAAGTGTGTGTACATCTGAGTGAGAGTCTTGGGAATCTCTCCACTCTCTGCTTCACTCAACATCTTCTCTAGAACAGCGGCTGAGATCCAGCAGAAAACTGGGATGTGGCACATGATGTAGAGGCTCCTTGATGACTTCAGGTGTGTGATGATTGTATTGGCCAGACTCTGATCACTGATTCTCTTCCTGAAGTATTCCTCCTTCTGTGGCTCATTGAAGCCTCGTACCTCTGTCACTCGATGGACACACTCAGAGGGGACGAGATCAGCTGCTGCTGGTCTGGAGGTGATCCAGATGAGAGCAGAGGGAAGCAGATTCCCCAAAATGAGGTTCATCAGCAGCACGTCCACTGAAGCTGATTCACTTACATCACACAACCTCATATTACTCTGAAAATCCAGAGACAGACGACACTCATCCAGACCATCAAAGATGAACAACATTTTATATTTATCACTGGATAATTCAATTTCTTTTGTTTCAGGGAAAATAAAATGAAGAAGATCTGAAAGACTGAGTGTTTTGTCCTTCATCAAATTGATCTCTCTGAAAGGAAGTGGAAATATGAGCTGGACGTCCTGATTCTCTTTTCCTTCTGCCCAGTCCAGGATGAACTTCTGCACAGAGACTGTTTTTCCAATGCCAGCGACTCCCTTTGTCAGCACAGTTCTGATGGGTTTGTCTTGTCCAGGTAAAGGTCTAAAGATGTCTTTGCATTTGATTGGTGTGTCCTCTGTTGATCTCCTGGAATGTGTCTCAATCTGTCTCACCTCATGTTCATTATTGATCTCTCCACTCTCACTCTCTGTGATGTAGAGATCTGTGTAGATCTCATTCAGGAGTGTTGGGTTTCCCTGCTTTGCTGTTCCCTCATACAGACACTGAAACTTATTCTACAGACTTGCCTTTAATGTTTTGAGGACATCATGGCTGTAAAATTAAAATACCACATCATTCCACAATTCTATGTAGTACATATGTAAAAACAGCAGAAGTTTAATGAAAGGAAGCTTCTGAATTATTGATCATGCAATTGATTATAAACTATATGATAAATCTTTGCAGCAACAAAACCTCGTATTTTACCTGTCATCAGGATACGAGCTGGTGTTTTGATCCATGGACTTAATTTTCTTGCAGACGGATTCTGTTACATCTGGTCTGGATTACAGGATTCACCATCAAACAAGAAGGACATATATAATCAGATACTTTGATATTTTTAATTGATACTTCAATTTAGTACTACAGTTTAGGTGGCTCAGACCACCATAGGGGATGGATGTCCGACCGACTAGTAAGCCAGGGAGATAGTAAGATAGTGAGATAGTAACCTGGTCATAGTAAGTTTAGATGCCAGGGCCCCCTTAGGGGTCCCGAAGCATACAAATAACTGATCAGACTTGTGCCACAGGGCAACAAGAGTCTGTTCTTCAGTTCATGAGCATGATCTAAGAAGGGCCTGCAGTATTATAGAATGTGCCATGTTTGTAGGTATTTTTGGCACATAGCCCAGCCTGGGATGAAGAAAAGCTTTCGCCATACCATGGCCGACTTCCAAGCACAAAGAGGCAAATGAAAAAGGCTTGAAGATCTCCTATCCTCTTGAGAGATGTAATAGCGAGGTGGAATAGAATTTTGTGAGGTAAAAAACTTAATTGGTATCTCCTCGATAGGTTGGAAGTGGCCAGGGATAAGTCCTGGAGTACCAGGGACCTTCTCAGCCTCAGTGTGTCATGGAGGGAATGTGGAAATGCAAATAGACATAGCCTCAGCAACCTCTGAACCATAACATCCAGTTTGAGAGGAGAACCAAAGTGGACAATGAGTCATCTCTCGAGACGCAAACAGATCCACTTGTGTTCGGCCGAACCTCTCCCAAATTTGCTCCACAAGCTTGGGATGGAGCCTCCATTCCTCGGGTCTCAACACCTGCCTCGACTGTATGTCTGCTCCCAAGTTTTGGGTCCCTGGGATATTAATTGCTCTCAGAGAGAGCAATTTCCATTGGTACTAAACTAATGGTTAATGACTTATACAGGAGACCCACCAACAACAACATGATGGCCCCTGAGATCTGGGAGAAACGCGTCAAGAGCCAACATCTCTAGCAGATTTATGTGCCAAGAGAGTTGGTGTCCGCTCCACAGACATTGTGCGGAGCAATCCCTCAGGATTGCCCCTGAACCCGTATGAGAGGCATCTGTCGACAGCATTACGTGGTGACAAGGAGCTCACGCCCTTAAGACAGAAACAAGGGTTTCTTCCACAAAACTATGGGTGTGTGGGTATCGCCTCGTGACCTTGATATTGTGGAAGGGGTTGCATCTCTGGGATAACCCTCTGGTTTTGAGACACCACTGCATGTGCTTCCTGTGCAACAACCCAAACAGAATGACTTTGAAAGCTGCTGCCATGAGACCTAGCGCTCTCTGGAAGTGCTTTTTTAGCTGCATTACATTTCAAATTAGCAAGCATAAATCGAGAATGGGATGCAATCTCTGTACTTTTTAATGCCGGCTGAAAAACACAGATTCTCTGGCTGAGAGAGGTACATATTCAATGGCTCCTTTCTCCAACAGTGAGTTCACTTCTTGTTCCATGACCAGAGCCTGCTTGGGGCCCTCTATGGTGGGCAGGAACCTGTTAAACCTGGCTATACAAAACACAAACTGAATAGAATAGCCCCTTGAGATGGTGCACAGGACCCACTGAGAGATGTCTGGAAAACGTGTCCACACTGCCAGGAACTTTACTAAACCAGCCTCTTGAAGATAGCCTCTGGTATTTCTTGAACATCCACTCCAGAGCCAGGGGGAAACCTGGAGTAAGTGCTCTAGAACCCTCCTCAGAGGGGGCGACCTCCCCAGCGCCGCCGGTAGTTCAGGTGACAACTGAGAACTCTCGCCTTGGACCTGTGCGACCTGACCCCCTCAGGAAAATAGGGGTGGCACAGTGCCCCGCTGAGGGCAGCGATACATGGGCACCGTGTACTGAGATGCAGACCATATCTCAATGAAGGGGGATTAAGTTTTTGGAACTCCGCCTCTTTTTGACAGCCTCCTGAAACAGCCTCCAGCCTCCTCTCGACAATAGTTTTAATTGGGTCTTCGAAGAGGCCAGAAGGAGAAAGAGGGGCATCCATAAGGAAATACTTATCCTTCTGTTTGATGGAGGTAAGGTTAAGCCACAGATATCTCTCCATGGCCACCAGAGCTGCCATGGAGCGGCCAACAGAGCTGGTTGCTGGGAGAGAGAGATCTGTGGCTCTATACAGTTCCGCAACTGCTTCAGGACTGATAATCTTGCCCTCATCGAGGTCCCAGAGCAATTCCGCCTCATTTGCTTACAGCAGTGCCTCAGTATGAAGCCACGCTGCAGCCGGACTTGAGGCACAATATCCTTGGCCCACCAAAGACACAGCATCAGGGCTTTGAGGAATGAGGTGGCTCGTAAGCAGCTCCTCCACTTTCGGCCTTACCAGAAGCCGGTCACAATGTGCGCAGCCAGTGCCCTCGAGCGCATGCTCTGCTCCCAGACAAACAACGCAAATAGCGTGTGCATCTCTGCCCATAATATACCAAGGACAGGGAATAACACACAATCTGAACTGTTATCTGTTCACCATAGTAGTGTGGGATTCTCTTTTCTTTTAAACTAGACTAGGGAAAAACACACATGCAGTCAGCACAAACACACTCAACGTTTCACAGCGCTTTCTGAAGACACTAAAGCGGCTACTTCCACTTCATGACGTCATCATTCCTCGACGTGCAGTCACACTCGATCAATTCTATTGTGCTTCACGAGATGATCATACTAAAGCATTTCCATAGCATTTCAGCACAGCGCGAGTTCTCTTGAAATGGAACTTTTAGTATATATTGAAATGAAAAGTAATACCTGAGATTAGGCTGTGTGTCTCCATCCTTAAGGTTGGTTGGACGATCCATAGACCAGTCACTCTTCATGGACACACAGCTTGCCTCTGATGCATCTGATCTCTTCTGCTTTACTGAACTATAATAATACAGTAAAAAAGTGGCCTTGGTGACATTAGATGATAAGTGAAGTTATTTCAGAGGCAAAGTAACATTTCATATTTGGATAAAGTGCCGAAAACAATTACAGTAATACCTCGGTTTACGAGTGACTTGGTATACGAGCAAATTGGTGTACGAGCGTGGAGGGTCAAATCGGTGTACGAGCATGGAGGGTTGAATCGGTGTACGAGCATTGTATCGGTGTACGAGAAAATGTTTCCCTCACCCACGCGCATTTTTGTGTGGAAAAAGTCCTAACGCTCAGCATCGTCGCGCGCATTTTTACTGGAAATATCCTAAACACAGCCTCTCACAACACAGTCACGCGGTTCCAACCCCTTTATCACCCCTTAACTCATTCATTCTCTCATCGTCGCTTGGTTTGGCTGCATCATTGACACACCTAATTCTCATATCATCTGCCTATCTCCCCGGTTTCGTTTCTCGGCCCCCGTGTGTTTGTTCGTTCGCGGCTCCCGTGTGTTTGTTCGTTCGCGGCTCCCGTGTATTTGTTCGTTCGCGGCTCCCGTGTGTTCATTCGTTCGCAGCTCCCCGTCTCCCTTCTCCCATGTTCCACGACTTTCACTCTGGATTATCGCTTTGTTTGTTTTCTGCACTATTATAATAAATTCACTCATTTGCACTTGAATCCTTGCTTTCCCCGCTCCCCCCTCCTCTCGTCTCCTCCACGCACGCTGCTCAAACCTGAAGTGCATTACAGTAAACTGTCAAGTATTTTTAGAGTTTAATTGTTAATTATTAATTAGTATTTATATGAGATCTTAATGGTTATAATTTTAACTGCAATTAATATGGTAAAACAACAAAAATATATATTTAAAATGGGCATTTGTGGTCATGTGGAACGAATAGATTGATTTTTTTTTTTTGTTGCATTCTTATGGGGAAATTTGTTTTGGTGTACAAGCATTTTGGTTTATGAGCTCGCTCTTGGAACTAATTAAACTCGTAAACCGAGGTATTACTGTACACTATCACTATTAATAAAAGCAATAATACTCAGATTAATAAACTACTATTTATACAATGTAACACTTTTAGTGTATATTGAAATTAAAAGTAATACCTGAGATTAGGCTGTGTCTCTCCATCCTTAAGGTTGGTTGGACGATCCATAGACCAGTCACTCTTCATGGACACACAGTTTGCCTCTGATGAATTTGATCTCTTCCGCCGGACTAAACTGTAGTAAATACAGCATGTTAACATCAGTTGAAAAGTTATTTTATAGGCAAACAACATTTTATATTTTGATGATGTGCACTGCTGTAGTCTTTCACAATAGAAACAGGAAAACAACATTTCTTGTATTAAAATGAGAATACCTGCATCCTGGAGAAAGATTTCCACCTTTGATTTTTTGTATATCACTCATTCTGTCCTAATGGAGCTGCACTGGTGACATGTCTGATCTCCTCCACTGACTCTGAATGACAGAAACACTGATTCAGACAGCTTAAACACTTTCACGGTAATTAAACTACAAATTTACATACATAGAATTTTATGACCCTGAATGGGTTTACAAATGTTGATACTGGGTTGACTGAATTCAGTCTGAACACATCCCATTATATGAGTGAGAAGGATTTTTAGTAAACACCAAAGACTAGGCATGAGAAAAAGCTATTACAATCTTGGAGTTAAAAAATCTTGGGAGTTTGATCCTCTTTTCCAATTTGACAAGTGTGTAAATGCAGTTGTAAACAGTAGCGTTTTTAAACTCAGATCTGTAGCAATAGTGAAATACTTTCTTTCTAGTAAGTAAAACGAGTCCACTTTAAGATCTTTCTTTTTACTTACAAGGCATGTTGGAGTTTTTATTGCATGAATAATAAGTATCAAAATATAATTCAACTGTATGATTATACACCATTATTTGTATATGTATGATGGTTATCAGCTGAGAAACTCGTGATGTCTGCAAATTGACAGGATGCATATGTCTTGCAAAAACTCAGGGCTCTGAGTGTTTTACTCTATGAATGGTTCTAATTGTTGAATGCCTATATGAATACCGAGTGTTGAGCTCAGGCCAAAATACAATGCATAGAGAGAAAAACTGTCACATGAGATGTGTTAAATGTCTAGAAAGTAGAGTATATAATGGGGGATTTCTTTGTGTCGTGAGGAGATCTGCAGATCGACTCGGTTTTGTTTGGAAGAATAAAACCTATATTCTGGCTTCAAAGACCTTTGAGAAGTGTTGTTTTTATAAAGAGAAAAACTACAACATCAAATCCACTACATTTGGCGACCCCGGCAGGACTGGCTTCGGAGCTTCAGAGGTGTTCGATCCACGACGGGGCTTTTCTGAGCGACCAACACAAACTACTGGCCAGGTAAGCAGATTTTGCTTTCACTTTGTGTTGATCGCACAGTTGGCCTGGGAGTGGTGAGACACTCTAAAAAAGCTTCTCCAAATTAAAGAACTAATTAGAACTAAAAGGGTCTTTGAATCCAGAATAATTGTATGTATGTTTGTTAGATCTGTGTTTACTGATCCAGTAATGCATGCGCACAGACATCAGGGTATAATACCGCTTCGGGTACCTTAAGGGTTAACGCGAAGGACTGCTTTATAACTGATTAATTGTTTTATGTTTGTGTTTCTGGTCCGCATAGGCGAAGAAACTGACGGATTTGATTAAGATTCGCGAATACCTCTTTATTACGACCAGAGAATCGTGCACAGCTCTGATTACGGAATAAAGGCAGAATAGGCGAAATAAATTAATAGAAGTTCTCTCGCGTAATACCGCTTCGTTACGTACGCACGAAGGTCTGCACTAGACGGAGAGAATTAAATTAAATCCTTTTATGGTTACCGGTCTATTTCGATAGAAGCTGCTCGGATAAAGGGTGAAATGAATCGGGAAAACTAAACATTACCAGTAAATTAAAGTTCCTGTGATTACCGCTTCAATTAATTTTGAAGGTCTGCTTGGACAGGTGTTGTCTTAATTGGTTGAATTGATTAATCGGAATTAAACCCTACGTTTTGTAGGTAAAAGTCTTACGGTTACCACTCGTGCACACTGATCACGTGACGAGGCTCGCTCGGGTAAGCAAAATTTGGCATTGTAATTGTGTTGTTGTACTTTGTTAAAAGAAAAAGTATTTTTACTTGAAGGAGTAGAGCTGTGTGTGCGTGTATGTGCGTGTGCAAGTGTGTGTTTGGGCTCTGAGTGTGTGGGCTGTAAAAAACATAAGCTCTTCTAGCCTGACCCCTTTCCCTCTTTGACTGAGGTGGGGGTTTTGGAGGAGAGTTAGAGAATGCATGAATGAGCTTTTTGGGACAGACTTTATGAGCCCAAAAAGACACTTATGAAAGAAAATAAAAACATTTGAATGAAAGTGAATGAGTTCTTGGGACTGACTTCTATGAGCCCAAGAAACGTATGAAAGGAAATAAAGAATTTGTATGAAAGTGGTGAATGCATAAGTGAGAAAGAAATTTGTTCAGAAAAACAGACTAGTAAATTAGACTAAAAAAAAGCACAGGAATATTTAAAGCTAAGTCTGACTTTAAAATAACTATCGATTACTTTCGTGCAAAGTAATTGAAAAATAATAAAAGTGAAAAATAAATCTGTTAGGGAGTGTAGGTAGGAATTTAATACAAATAGAAAATTAGAAATAAAATAGATAAAAATAAAAGATCTTTCTCTTGCAGAATAATATTTGAACAGTATAAGAAATAGTTTCTTTAAAAAAAAAAAATAATAATAATAAATAAATAAATAAATAAATAAAAAGAGATGGATATGAGAGAAATTATGACCACCCCAGTAGAATCATTAGGGAAAAAGTACCCATTATGTAGTGAAGTAATAGAAAAAATGTCAAACAAATGGCAAAAAAGAACTGAACGGATGATAACAAAATGGCCAAAGGAAGGGACATTTGATGTATCATTGTGCGAAGAAATGGAAACATTGATAAAAAACCACAAAATGAAGAGTAAAACGTTAAAGAAACAACAAAGAGAAGCTAAAAGAGAAAAAGAACAGGCGATACTGGCATTGTTCAAAAAAGAAGGAGAAGAAATATTAAAGAATATAAAACAAGCAAGAAAAGAATTGAAGGAGAAAGAAAAAGAAACATTGAAAAAAGAGGAGATTTTTTCAAAACGAATGACAAATGCACCTTCAGAAGGTCACTTTCCAATGCTTAAGGGACTAGTGGAAATGACAGGAGAAATGCAATTGGAAGGGCAAGTAGAGTTAGAAGATGAAAAACAAACAAGGGCAGAAGTAAAACAAAAAACAGTGCGACAGAAACAATCTGAGAAAAGTTTGCCTTTAGACTGCTATAAACAGGCACGGACCGCTTTAGAGGAAATGCAAACACAGTATGAAGGGGAACAAGTAGGAAGAGCAGAAGATAGAACAATTGAAAAACACAGACAGAAAATAGAAAGAGAAATAGACCAAAAAATTAAAGAAACACAACAATTAGTAAAAGAGACAGACAAATTGGTGAAAAGTAGAACTAAGCTCTTGGAAAGTTTACAGGAAGAAAGTGATGAGGAGTTATCTGATGGAGGAGGTTGGGCAGAGGGAAGAGAAAAGGGGAGGCTTAGATCTAGAGTGAAACAACTCCCTATTTTGATTAAGGGTACACAGGGGCAATATGTGCCCTGGGCCACACAGGACCTCGAGGGGTTAGTCGCTCGACTGCCGGAAATCCAAGACGGGGCTGGAAAGTGGATTAGAGTATTTGAGGAAGAAACAATGGGCAAACTGTTATCTGTTGGGGACATTAAAGCTCTTCTAGCAAGAATCATATAGGAGGCCCAAAAATGGGGGAAATCCTTGAAGCGTCTGATTTAGACAGAGCTGTTGACTCCTATAACATGGATGGGACTGTTTTGGATGCATATCGTCCAGCAATATGGCAAGCTCTGAGGGATGAATTTCCGACAAAGGTTGATCCTAAAGCGTTAAAAGGAGAACAATTGGAGGAAAAAGATAACCCAATCATATATGTGCAAAGACAATTAAAAAGATGGAAGCAAGAAACAGAGGGGAATCCTGAAAGTGACCCGTTAATGTCAACACTGTTCAGAAATGCTGTGGTAGAAGCAATGCCACAAGAGGTGAAAAGCAAGCTAGAAGATGTGGTTGGTCTAAACTCTAAATCACACAAAGAGTTCTGTGACCATGTGTCTCATGCTGTAGAACAATACAGAAAAAATCAACAGAGACAAAAAATTCAAGAAAAAGACTTACAAAGAAAATTGACTCAATTACAGCTTGAACAGCTGACAAGCAATAATAAGAAAAAGATCCAAGCTACAGTCAAAAGTGAAAACTCAGAACAAATGTCAGTAATGGCTCCTGTGAATGCTCCACTGCAAACCATGCAAATGCCCCAACCGGCCTCTTCAAATGCAAACCAAACTCCTGCACCAACTGTTAATGTTTATGCTCAGCAGCAGGGTCCAATGAGGTGGAAAGCCAATCCATCACAGGGGGGAGGAAGAGGTCAAAGCTGGACTAACACTACTCCTTTAAGAGAATGCTGGACATGTGGTCAGCCTGGACACAACAGAAGAGACTGCCCTAACAATCCATGGCAACAGTCACGTGTGGGTGGAAGGGGGAAGAGTTGGCAACGCCCCTCTAGGGGTCCGTGTTATGGTCCAGTAAACCCTTGGGGAGGTCCAAATCAGGGATACTAGGGGTGCCCAGAGAATCCTATGGGGAAGAATCAATTACCAATTTTAACAACCACCGCTACTCAAGAACCAATGCTAAAAGTTAAAATAGAGGGTAAAACTACACCAATGCTAATAGACACAGGAGCGGTTTATACATGTGTAAATTCAAATTATGCTTCTCATCTCCCCCTGTCTGGAAAATTTGCCAAGACAATAGGATTCTCGGGACAAAAACAATTAATTCCAATGACCGCTCCTGTGTGCGTAGAAACTAAAAACAAAAGTGTGACCATACCTCTCCTCGTATCAGATCAGACTCCTGTTAATCTATTAGGAAGAGATGCTCTATGCAAATTAGGGCTTCAAATTTGGTGTTCTCCAGATGGAGTGTACATAGACTTCCAAGGGATAGGAACTCAAATGACAATGACAGAACCAAAAGCAAACGTATATTGGCTAGGACAAATAGAATGTGATGTAAGACAAATAATTGACACATGGGGAAAGTTTATTAAAGCACAGATTTCTGAAGCACAGTTGCCAAAGTCAGAGTTTCACTGTACTATGATATACGACTCTGACAGAGATGTAAAAATAGAACGGAGATGGCAGGAAGAAACTGAAAACCAAAATGTTGAACTTATCACAAAGAACATCATAATAGGTAAGCAGGGAGCTGCAATAAGTATAACCGAGAATGAATTCATAAAAAAGTGGTTCAGTGTACCAGAATCTGTTCCGCATGTGTCTTTATATGTAGGAAAAAATTGGGAATCAAAAGACTTAGGACTAATGATGAAAAAAGCAGAACAATGTCAGTGGGAGCCAACCATAAATCCGCGAATTTTTCATTCAAATGACAAAAATTTCATCAAAGTCGTGTGTGCAACACAATTGATAGGGACTCCTCAAGAAATAGTCATTGATGAAAAAATACAAAAACAGATGACAATAGCACCTAAAACAATGGAGACTAATGATGTTGAACTTTTTAATGAAGCAGAGCAACAAGTGCCTACTGAATTATGGTCTCAACATGATACAGATGTAGGACTGGTAAAGTCAGCTAGCCCCATACGTATCCAGCTTAAAGCAGGTGCATGTTTACCCAGAAAAGCTCAGTATCCTTTGAAGCCTGAAGCTGAAGCAGGCATTAAGAATACTATTGAAGGTCTACTAAAAGCAGGAGTATTGATGGAAACAAATAGCTATTGTAACACTCCAATTCTTCCCGTAATCAAAGCGAATAAATCTAAATGGCGTCTTGTACATGATTTGCGAGCAATTAATGACATAGTGGAGGACTGGCCAGCTGATGTGCCAAATCCGCATACGCTGTTAACGAATATACCTCCTGATGCTAAATACTTCACTGTAATTGATCTCTGTAATGCCTTTTTTAGCATTCCATTAAAAGAAGAAAGTAGACATTTGTTTTCGTTCACCTACGGTGAAAAACAGTACACGTACAGTCGAATGCCGCAGGGATTTAAACATTCGCCGCATATTTTTAATCAGATTCTCAAGGCTGATTTAGAAGATCTTATGATAGAAAGTACTCTGTTGCAATATGTAGATGATTTGATGATTTGTTCAACAACACGTGAACAGTGTCATAAAGATTCTATCAAAGTACTTACAAAGTTAGCACAAGGAGGACACAAGGCTTCTAAAAATAAACTGCAGTACTGTCAGCCACAGGTTGAGTATTTGGGAAAACTGATTTCACATGGCGCAAAAGCCATAGCTCCAGCTCAATTGGAGGGTATAAGCAAAGCACCTTTGCCACAGACTGTAAAACAAATGATGACTTTTTTAGGAATGACAGGATTCAGTGCTGATTGGATAGAAGACTATGCAATAAAAACAGCTCCATTGAGAGAAATAATGAAACAAGCAGGACTGCAAAAATTCAGTAATCAGCTAAAATGGAACACAGATGCTTTAATAGCATTTGAATCTATAAAAAAAGAATTACAAAGAGCACCAGCACTTGGAAATCCTGATTACACTAGACAATTTTATTTGTATGTGGCAAACAGAAAAGATGGATACGCATCAGCTGTTCTGATGCAAGAGACTTGTAGTGGCAGGAAAAGACAACCCATTGCATACTACAGTACTAAACTTGATAATGTAGCTCAGGGTTATCCACCATGTTACCAGCAGGGTCTTGCGGCAGTGCACTATGCATATGAAAAAGCATCTACGATTACTATGGGATATCCAGTGACTGTTATTGCACATCATAAAATTGTGGAATTGATAGAACAAGGAAAATTTGTTTTGACTCAAGCTCGTATTTTAGCATATTCTTCATTGCTGACATACCCAGATGTTACCATTAAGAGATGTAATACAGTGAATCCAGCTGAGCTGATTCCTTTGGAGCATGAAGGAGAGCCACACGATTGTGTGGCCAGTTCCCTGGCATTCACTAGATTACGACCAGATCTTGAATCCACACCACTCGCTGAAGCAGAAGTGATCTACTTTGTAGATGGTTCATGTTATAAAGATCATTTAGGAAATCATGCAGGATATTCAGTGGTAAGAAAGGAAATGGAGAAATTTGAGCCTGTAATATCCCAACATTGTGCACAACCATGCTCTGCTCAATTAGCAGAATTAAAAGCGCTCACGGCTGCATGTCAGGCAGCAAAGGGACAAATAGCGAATATCTTTACAGATTCAGCATATGCTCATGGTGTGTGTCATTTATTTGGAGCAGTGTGGAAGCAAAGAGGGTTCAAAAAGAGTGATGGAACTCCCATCCAGCATGCTGAACAGATATGTGAGCTGATTTCTGCTATGATGCAACCAAAAAGACTAGCCATCATTAAATGTCAAGCTCATAAGAAAGGAAATGACTTTGTCATTAAAGGTAACAACATAGCAGACTTGGAAGCTAAAAAAGCCTCAGGATGCCAAGTAGCAATATTAACACCAGTAGTTCTTATAGAACCACAACCTCAACTGGAAGATATTGTTAGGATACAACAGCAAGCTGGCCCGTATGAACACTCGATGTGGAATCAAAGGGGGGCCAAACGAGATGAAAAAGGTCTTTGGCGTTCAATGATGGACAGATTGTTGCATCAACAGCTCTTTTAAACATCCTCATTTCAGATGCACATGGTTTTGACCATTGCGCAAGGGGGGAGGTGGTAAAGAAAATAAAAGACCAAGGATATTGGTCACCATATTTATATGCAATGGTAGACAATTTTCTGTCCACATGTGAAATTTGCGCCAAAAATAATATCAGAAAAGGAACAGCGACACCAATAGGCCACATACCAGTACCAGAAGGGCCATTCAAACATCTGGTAATGGATTATGTGGACATGATAAAGCGAGTACAAGGCAAAAGGTACATGCTTGTGATAATAGACAGATTTAGCAGATGGGTGGAAGCAACACCATCAGCAGATGAAGGATCAGGAACAGTGATTAAATTTCTGACGAGAGAGGTAATTCCTAGATTTGGAATACCATCAGAAATAAGTTCAGACAATGGATCGGCATTTATTCAAAAAACTGTAAAACAAGTTTTGCAACAGTTAAGAATAAAACAGAGACTAGGTTGTGTTTATCACCCACAATCGCAAGGGATGGTAGAGAGGGTAAATGGTACCCTCAAGGCTAAACTTAACAAGATATGTGAGAGTGCTAAACTTAACTGGATTGATGCTTTACCACTTGTATTAATGAGTTATCGCATGCAAACTAACAGAAGTACGCATCTAACACCGCATGAAATGCTTACGGGTCGACCCATGCCTGTGCCATATTGTAGAGGTCCGCACAAAGGACCTCCTTTGGAACAATTGCAACTGGAATTAAGATCGTATATGAGAAAACTAACTGCAATACATAAAGCTATATATTTGCAGGAAATAAGAAAGCAGCCCAGTGAGGAGACGGAGACACCCTGTCCAGTTGTCCCAGGTGATCACGTGTATCTGAGGGTGTTCAGGAGAAAGTGGAATGAGCCTCGGAGAGAGGGACCATACAAAGTGGTGACGGCTACACCGACAGCGGTCCAAGTGGAAGGAAGCACTACCTGGTATCATCTGAATCACTGCACAAGAGTTCCCAGATGTGAAACCAGAGCACAAGATGAAAGGGAGCAAGAGGCTGAAAGCTCAGAGAAGCAAGGAGCTGAGCAAACCAAAGGAAGTCAACAAAGAAAGAAAGATGAGTCCAAAAAAGTGTCTGATGATGATCTTCACATGCTTGTTACATCTGACAATACAAGCGCATGGGGTAAGCATCAGCACCCAGCACACAACCCAGACTTCCCTGCAATTGATTTCTCGGCCCTCAGATAAACCTAGTGATAGCTCAATAATAAATCCGATAGAACGAGAATCGACTAATAACCTAACGATAGCAAGGCAACGTAGAACTGCAGATGAGGACAAAATCAGTGAGGGTAGCCATGAAGATATTTTATGGGAAACAGCGCAAAATAATGAGTGGTACAAATGGGCAACATTTACAGCAAGAGAAATAGGAATGGACAATTGTTTAATGTGCGCTAAATCACCCCTAAATAAGGTAATAGTAGTTCCAAATCCACACGATTATGTGACGTGCTAAATTTAACAGAAACTTTTGTCATACAAGCGATTATCTTATGCCGTATTGTTCAGCAGAGTGTTTAGCTTTTTTGGGTAGTTCTGAATATCAAGATAAATTTAACAGACCTCATTGGGGAGACTGGTGCAGATACTGGGATGTAAATGCAAACCTTAGAGTAGAAAAAGAAGAAGTAGAAGTCCCAAAATGGTTCAGCATTGATCAAAATCAAGAATATGAGTGTTTTAATAAATCTGAAGGAATGCATAATTTAGGAAGATTTCCCGGAAAATGTGCTACAATTTGGAACATAGATAGAAGAAAGTCTTGGAATTCAAATAGACCAATAAGAGCTCCAGAACTTCAAGCACTAGGAACAAGAAATGGGGAAGAAATAAATCCAGAAGAAAATTGTAAAAATCAAACTATAGCATTGCCATCAATAGAATTGTATGAAGATCAGACAAAAGTAGTCGCAGATTTCTTTTGGGCTTGTGGAAAAAACAGACTTCTATCATTCTTACCTTTAAAATGGAAAGGAATATGTGCTAGAGTGCGTCTAATTCAAGAAGTAACAATTGCACAATGGGATTCAGAGCAAACGATAAAAGAAGATAAAACTAGGACTAAGAGAGCCTATAAACCAGATCCTAAAGTATCCATAGATGCAGTTGGTCAACCTAGGGGTATACCTAATAAGTTCAAAGCAAGAGATGAAATAAAAGCAGGGTTTGAATCAATATTCGTATGGATCACCCCAAACAAAAATGCAGAATGGATCAACTATATTTATTATAATCAGCAGAGATTTATTAATTACACTGATGATGCTTTAGCCGCATTAGGAGAACAATTACATGAAACAAGTAGAATGACATGGCAAAATAGACAAGCACTGGATTGGTTATTGGCGGACAAAGGAGGGGTATGTGTGATGTTTGGAGATCAGTGCTGTACCTTCATACCAAATAATACGGCTCCGGGAGGAAAATTTAGCGAAGCTATGAATAAAATAAAAGGATTACGAATAGAGATTGCAGAAAATTCTGGAAGAGATGATAAGATATGGGATTGGTTGGATCTAAATTTTGGAAATTGGGGAGCATGGCTTGCTAAATTAGGAATGTTTCTAGGAGTTGCAATATTAATAGGGGGTTTGTTGTTCTGTTGTGTACTTCCCCTCTTGAGATCACTAGTAGTCAAAGCCACAACTAAGCAAATGGAAATGTTGAGATGTCCTGATAATGGTAAAATAACTCTGAAGGGCAACCAAAGTATGTATTATCAGGATTTGTCTGGGAAACCGAGCTGGATTATGAAAGAATTGGATATTGATTCGAGTTCCTCCAATGAGGACGAAGAAGATGACTAATGATGAGCCAGACCCTGGGTGTAAGTGCTAGCCTAACCGCTCCCCAGAGGGTGACCCTCTACGATGCGCAAAGTATCTGGGTTGAAGAAGATGTCTACAGCACAAGAAAGAACTTTTAACATGTATATCATTATTGTTGTTGTTTGATGTATTCTACATAACTGTGACAACCACAGGCAAGGCTGAACAAAGTGCACGCACACGCTTATAACAAAATGTTTATGCTTATAACAATGTTTATATTTGAAGAAAATTATTAAGGAGAGTTGAATCTTTTACTCTTTTTGGAGTACTGAAAGAGTCTGAAAATAGATGTTTGGTTCTACTTCTCCTCCGGAGAGTGGTTGCAATAATCTGGTCATTGGAAATGAGACTAAGTGACTTGATTTGATCACTGTGTAGCATAACTGAGGAGGCTGGATTTTGAAACTACACTCGGGGTAAAGAATGGTGAATATGAGGCTTGATAAGCCTCAAAGGGGGGAAATGTTGGAGTTTTTATTGCATGAATAATAAGTATCAAAATATAATTCAACTGTATGATTATACACCATTATTTGTATATGTATGATGGTTATCAGCTGAGAAACTCGTGATGTCTGCAAATTGACAGGATGCATATGTCTTGCAAAAACTCAGGGCTCTGAGTGTTTTACTCTATGAATGGTTCTAATTGTTGAATGCCTATATGAATACCGAGTGTTGAGCTCAGGCCAAAATACAATGCATAGAGAGAAAAACTGTCACATGAGATGTGTTAAATGTCTAGAAAGTAGAGTATATAATGGGGGATTTCTTTGTGTCGTGAGGAGATCTGCAGATCGACTCGGTTTTGTTTGGAAGAATAAAACCTATATTCTGGCTTCAAAGACCTTTGAGAAGTGTTGTTTTTATAAAGAGAAAAACTACAACATCAAATCCACTACAGGCACTGCACAATTTAGCCCTGGTTCATATTTGTGATCTTATTAGGCCATTCACAACCTCTAGGTCATTACGATCTTTTATCTGTTCCTTGTTCTTGTTGTAAATCAAATGGTGATCAAGCTTTATCTTAGTTGCCCCAAAGCTCTGGAATGGTCTAGATTAGATTAGATGATTCAACTTTATTGTCACTACACAAGTACAGGTACAAGGCAACGAAATGCAGTTTAGGTCTAACCAGAAGTGCAATAGCAGCAAGTGCAGGATATGTACAATGGTTGCATAAGTGCAGGATATGGAGATGTACAGGATTTACAGGTAATATGTACAATGAATATAAATATACAGATGGTTATTACTATAACAGGTGAGTGTGTGCTATAAATATAATTACAGGTGTCTATAAACAGCATTTACAGGTGAATATGTGCTATAAATGTAAATGTATATACAGATGTCTCTAACTATAAATAGAATTTACAGGTAGATGTATACAATTGTTAGCTTAAGGTAAGCAGTAGATTTAAGGTAGTGCAATGAGCATGGACAGTGCAAATAAGTGAAATGCGAAATGTAAACAGTTGGTACTGTATGAACAGTCGGCAGTGCAAATGAGCATGTTCCAGCTAAAGAACAGTAGTGCAAGGTGCAAGTGTAAACAGTTGTTACTGTAATGAACAGTCGGCAGTGCAAATGGCACAAATAAGTAACAGAGTGAGCGAAGAGTCTATAAGGGTAGTAGTGGGGGGGGGGGCAGTGAAGGAGTCTGGTGTAGTGGAGGGTGGGATGGTGGTGGGTGAGAGGAGAGTCTGTGAGGGGAGTGGGGTGGTGGGGGGTGAGGAGAGTCTGTGAGGGGAGTGGGATGGTGGTGGGGGGGGAGAGGAGTCTATGAGGGGAGTGGGATGATGGCGGGGGGGGGGGGGTAAGAGAAGAGTCTGTGAGGGAAGTGGGATGGTGGTGGGGTAAGAGGAGAGTCTGTGAGGGGAGTGGGATGGTGGTGGGGTAAGAGGAGAGTCTGTGAGGGAAGTGGGATGGTGGTGGTGGAGAGGGGAGTCTATGAGGGGAGTGGGATGGTGGTGGGGGAGAGGGGAGTCTATGAGGGGAGTGGGATGGTGGTGGTGGAGAGGGGAGTCTATGAGGGGAGTGGGATGGTGGTGGGGGAGAGGGGAGTCTATGAGGGGAGTGGGATGGTGGTGGGGGAGAGGGGAGTGGGATGGTGGGGGGTAAGAGAAGAGTCTGTGAGGGGAGTGGGATGGTGGTGGTGGAGAGAGGAGTGGGATGGTGGTGGGGGAGAGGGGAGTGGGATGGTGGGGGGTAAGAGGAGAGTGGGATGGTGGGGGGGGGGGAGTCTATGAGGGGAGTGGGATGGTGGTGGGGGAGAAAGGAGTCTATGAGGGGAGTGGGATGGTGGTGGTGGAGAGGGGAGTCTATGAGGGGAGTGGAATGGTGGTGGGGGAGAGGGGAGTCTATGAGGGGAGTGGGATGGTGGTGGGGGAGAGGGGAGTGGGATGGTGGGGGGTAAGAGGAGAGTGGGATGGTGGGGGGGGGAGTCGGATGGTGGGGGGTAAGAGAAGAGTCTGTGAGGGGAGTGGGATGGTGGTGGTGGAGAGAGGAGTCTATGAGGAGAGTGGGATGGTGGTGGGGGAGAGGGGAGTGGGGTGGTGGGGGGTAAGAGGAGAGTGGGATGGTGGGGGGGGGAGTCTATGAGGGGAGTGGGATGGTGGTGGGGGAGAAAGGAGTCTATGAGGGGAGTGGGATGGTGGTGGGGGAGAGGAGTCTATGAGGGGAGTGGGATGGTGGGGGGGTAAGAGGAGAGTCTATGAGGGGAGTGGGATGGTGGGGGGGGAGAGGAGTCTATGAGGGGAGTGGGGTGGTGGTAAGAGGAGAGTCTGTGAGGGTAGTGGGATGGTGGTGGGGGAGAGAGGAGTCTATGAGGGGAATGGGATGGTGGGGGGGAGTGGTATGGTGGTGGGAGAGGAGTCTATGAGGGGAGTGGGATGGTGGTAAGAGGAGAGTCTGTGAGGGGAGTGGGATGGTGGTGGGGGAGAGAGGAGTCTATGAGGGGAGTGGGATGGTGGTAAGAGGAGAGTCTGTGAGGGGAGTGGGATGGTGGTGGGGGAGAGAGGAGTCTATGAGGGGAGTGGGATGGTGGTAAGAGGAGAGTCTGTGAGGGGAGTGGGATGGTGGTAAGAGGAGAGTCTATGAGGGGAGTGGGATGGTGGTAAGAGGAGAGTCTGTGAGGGGAGTGGGATGGTGGTGGGGGAGAGAGGAGTCTATGAGGGGAGTGGGATGGTGGTAAGAGGAGAGTCTGTGAGGGGAGTGGGATGGTGGTGGGGGAGAGAGGAGTCTATGAGGGGAGTGGGATGGTGGGGGGGGAGAGGAGTCTATGAGGGGAGTGGGATGGTGGTAAGAGGAGAGTCTGTGAGGGGAGTGGGATGGTGGTGGGGGAGAGGAGTCTATGAGGGGAGTGGGATGGTGGTAAGAGGAGAGTGGGATGGTGGTGGGGGAGAAAGGAGTCTATGAGGGGAGTGGGATGGTGGTGGGGGAGAGGAGTCTATGAGGGGAGTGGGATGGTGGGGGGGTAAGAGGAGAGTCTATGAGGGGAGTGGGATGGTGGGGGGGAGAGGAGTCTATGAGGGGAGTGGGATGGTGATAAGAGGAGAGTCTGTGAGGGGAGTGGGATGGTGGTGGGGGAGAGAGGAGTCTATGAGGGGAGTGGGATGGTGGGGGGGAGTGGTATGGTGGTGGGAGAGGAGTCTATGAGGGGAGTGGTATGGTGGTGGGAGAGGAGTCTATGAGGGGAGTGGGATGGTGGTAAGAGGAGAGTCTATGAGGGGAGTGGGATGGTGGTGGGGGAGAGGAGTCTATGAGGGGAGTGGGATGGTGGGGGGTAAGAGGAGAGTCTATGAGGGGAGTGGGATGGTGGGGGGGAGAGGAGTCTATGAGGGGAGTGGGATGGTGGTAAGAGGAGAGTCTGTGAGGGGAGTGGGATGGTGGTGGGGGAGAGAGGAGTCTATGAGGGGAGTGGGATGGTGGGGGGGAGTGGTATGGTGGTGGGAGAGGAGTCTATGAGGGGAGTGGGATGGTGGTAAGAGGAGAGTCTATGAGGGGAGTGGGATGGTGGTAAGAGGAGAGTCTGTGAGGGGAGTGGGATGGTGGTGGGGGAGAGAGGAGTCTATGAGGGGAGTGGGATGGTGGTAAGAGGAGAGTCTGTGAGGGGAGTGGGATGGTGGTAAGAGGAGAGTCTGTGAGGGGAGTGGGATGGTGGTGGGGGAGAGAGGAGTCTATGAGGGGAGTGGGATGGTGGTAAGAGGAGAGTCTGTGAGGGGAGTGGGATGGTGGTGGGGGAGAGAGGAGTCTATGAGGGGAGTGGGATGGTGGTAAGAGGAGAGTCTGTGAGGGGAGTGGGATGGTGGGGGGGGGGGGGGGGGAAGAGGAGAGTCCGTGAGGGGAGTGGGTCGTAAGAGGAGAGTCTGTGAGGGGAGTGGGATGGTGGTGGGGGAGAGAGGAGTCTATGAGGGGAGTGGGATGGTGGGGGGGGGGGGAGAGGAGTCTATGAGGGGAGTGGGATGGTGGTAAGAGGAGAGTCTGTGAGGGGAGTGGGATGGTGGGGGGGGGGGAAAGAGGAGAGTCCGTGAGGGGAGTGGGTGGTAAGAGGAGAGTCTGTGAGGGGAGTGGGATGGTGGTGGGGGAGAGAGGAGTCTATGAGGGGAGTGGGATGGTGGGGGAGGAGAGGAGTCTATGAGGGGAGTGGGATGGTGGTAAGAGGAGAGTCTGTGAGGGGAGTGGGATGGTGGTAAGAGGAGAGTCTGTGAGGGGAGTGGGATGGTGGTGGGGGAGAGAGAAAATAATTTATTTTTAATGTAAAGCACTTCGGTTCAACCACGGTTGTGTTAAACTTGTGCTTTATAAATAAAACTTAACATAAGTAATATACAATATATTTTAATATACAAGTAAAAAGCCTCTTTTTAAAAAGCCTCTTTTTCTTCCTAGTAAGGGCAGAGAGCCGGCTAGTGTTTTGCTCCCCCTACCACTAGGCTTATCTTGGTATGATCCATTTTCCTTTAACGTCACCACTGTAATTTGAGAAAGTCACGCCCTCGTTTTTTTTTTTTTCATTTTGCACTTGTACGACATTGCGTTCTTCCTAAATATGCCTGATCGTTTCTTTACTCATAGTGAGTTTATACTCTATTGCTTCAGTTACAGCTAACTTTTATTTTATTTATTATTTTACTATCTTATTCTTTTTTTTTCTTTTTTTCTTTTTTTAGAATTTTAACATAATTTCATAACAACATACGATCGAACAACAACAGCAACCGAACATCAACGTGATTAATAACTGCTCAAACAATGTAGCACAACAATAAGCGAAAATCGTAAGACGTAGATATATTTAAAATTTAGGGAAGTATTAACACGCGCCACAATCTATCGCGACGGATCTCGAAAAACTGCTGTTTCCGTGATCGATTTGATTTACAATTGTATCTTTATTATTTTTATTCAAATGATGTTTATCTAATAAAATAAACATCGCGCGAGCTTTTCTGCAATAAATAATTACCTTTATTCGCCTTTTCTGCAATGGAAACGCTTATGACGCAGTTTCTTCTATGAGAAAATGGCCCCTAAGAGTTTTACTTTCACTTTGCTGAGTATAGATTACAAATTGGAAGAAACCATTTCTGCGTCAGTGGGCTTTTGTTTTAGTCAAGGTGTATTGATAGTTTTATACATGAGACTAACGCGATATGAAAGCTTCGCATAAATGACCAAATGTGATATGAATCTGGTTCCATTATCGGTGAACAGAGCGAATGTACAAACACTATTGTACAGGAGATCTTTGCTTATGAATATTAAATACATAACGCTCCACTGGCGTGTGATTGGCTGCAAGAAAGTGAGCGTTTAGCAGTTATCCAATCGAATACATGTGGCCTGAATATTTATGTTTACAATACCGTCTGCTAAAATCTGAAAATATGTAGATGTAACAAAAGCATATGTAATTAAAATCTGATTTGAGAATTACATAAATATATATATATATTTTTAAATGTCTATTCAAAGTTTTACAGGAAACGCCGTAGAAACGTATTGCAGAAGAACCGATGCTCTAAACCAGGGGTGGGCAATTATTTTTCTCATGGGGCCACATGAGAAACTCGGGCAGTTGTAGAGGGCCGTATAAAAAACATTAAATGAAACAATATGATGAAAATGTGGAATTATAACACTATTTAATGAACATTCACAAAAACAGTTGTTTCAAAAACTAGCATCACAACTTTACACAAAAAAGCAAGTATTTCAAAGACCAGCATTGCATTAACTATATACAAAAAACAATAAATGTCCCCAGAGTTGTTTGTGGGTTTTTTTTCTTGTTCAGTGAGAGAAATCTAGCCTCTGTTGGGCTTGAACAAGTGCACTGAAGTCAGGTTGAATATCTGAGGTGGATATGCGAAGGACAGCACACAAGTGATCATCACTGAGAGAGGATCTGTATCTGGATTTGTTAAACTTCATCACGGAGAATGTTTGTTCACAAATGTAGGTAGATCCAAAGAGAACCAACATCCTCTGAGCATGTCTCTTTATGTGTGGAAAGTTTTCCTCTTTGAGAGAAGAATAAAAATGCAGCAGTGATACTGACTTAAAGTGCTCTGACAGTAGTTTATCAGACTGCAGATCAATTAATTCAAGCTGAACATCAATGGGTGCATTATCCACACTGCAAGTGAAGGGAGAAGAAATCATGTGCATTTCACTCTCAACTCTTTTAAAGTCTTCAAATCGCCTTGAAAACTCACCATGCAGTGCCTCTAACATGGATGAGTACCTGTGGAGGTGATCAGCTGATGGTGTGACTTCTTTCAGTGTTGGCATATGGGTAAGAATGTTGCCCTCCAATTGTCTTGAAAGAAACTTCAACTTTCTCATGAAAGCCATCACTAAGCTGTACATTTCATGTACAAAGAGGCCCTTACCTTGTAGCTTAGTATTTAGTTCATTCATAAGTGCAGTCACATCAACAGCAAAAGCCAGATCTGCCAACCAGTCTGCATCTGAGAGCTCTGGGGTGTCCCTGCATTTCTTTTCACAGAACTCTTGAATTTCTGCTCTCAAGTCCCATACTCTTTTAAGCACCTTGCCTAGGCTGAGCCATCTGATGGCTGTGTGGTAGCCTATGTCACTGTGTTCACTTTCATTCTCCTCCAAAAGTGCAACAAACTGTCTATGATTCAGTGCTCTTGCCCTGATGAAGTTCACTACTTTAGTTACAACATCAATAACATGGTTGATCTTTAGCACTGACTTGCACAACACCTCCTGGTGTATAATGCAATGCAAAAATATCAATTTCTTTTCTGGGTTAATTTCAGTCACTTTATCTTGCATCTGTTTCAAAAGTCCGACATTTTTCCCTGTCAGATTTGGACAACCATCGGTTGTAACACCTGTCAGTTTGTCCCATTTTAGTCCCAGTTTGTCCATGGATGAATTTACCTCGGTGAACAAATCACTCCCCGTTGTAGTCCCTTTCATTGACCGCATTGCTGCCAGCTCCTCCGTGATCTCAAAGTCTTTCGTTATCCCACGTACAAAGACAAGTAACTGGGCTGTGTCGCGGACATCACAGCTCTCATCCAGAGCCAAGGAGAAACAGTCAAAATTATCCACTTTGTTTTGCAGCTGAAGTTCCAGATTTCCCGCGATGTCCTCGACTCGTCTCGTTACAGTTCGTCTGGAGAGGGCCACATTCGCAAATGCGTCTTTTTTCTCAGGGCATATTAGCGCAGCAGAATCCACCAAACATTCTTTAATAAATTCCCCATCAGAGAATGGCTTACTGTTTTTAGCGATTTTGTGTGATATCACAAAGCTGGTATTGACAGCTGCATCCCTGGATGCATGAAGCTTAGTAAAATGTCCTTGCTGCTTTTGCAGCTGTGCCAGTAAAGTTTCAGATATCCGTGATCGCTCTGCATCTGTCAAATTTTTGTATTTCTCTTCATGTTTCGTCTCGTAATGACGATTCAAATTGTAATCCTTAAGCACCGCGATCTGTTCTCCACAAACTAAACAAACAGCTTTCCCTTTGACTTCTGTAAATAAATACTTTGAAGTCCATACGGTCTTAAAAACTCTACATTCTGCGTCAATCTTTCGTTTTTTATTTTTAGCTAACATATTTAACGTCTGAGCATGGAGAGAAGTGAAGGTGCAAACGGTCACACGCACTGTGACTGACGTATGTAAATAGAAAACAAAACAAAATCAGTTGCCATGACTACAGTAACTTTTGTCGTGCGGAAGAACATTGCAGCCGGAGCTACTTTTCTCCATTCATTCTATGACGAGTCACGCTGGTACGGGTGTTCCTCCGCAATGGTGCGGACGTGAGCCAATATAAACACTGATTGCATGTGTACCGTAGTTATTCAGGATAAGACAAAAACACGGTTTGGGAAATGTTTTCATGATGTACTCGCTTAATATATAATTTTTGAACATTTTAAAAACAAAACAAAAAAGATATGGACTGCAGCTTTAAAAAGTACCAATTACCTCACGCGGGCCGGTCAAGGATAGCCCGCGGGCCGGATGTGGCCCGCGGGCCGTACAATGCCCAGGTCTGCTCTAAACAAACCTGTCTTCCAGTACACCACCAGATACATTTCTTGAGATTTACATGTGTTTTAAGAGATGAAACTTAATTTTAAATTTAACTTTGTTGACCTATGTGCGAAACGATTACGCATTAGTATTACATCCATTTAACAATCTCATGTGATAGTAACTGCAGTAGCAATTATAAAATGAAATATCATGTACTAGATAGTTACCTTTTATCCTTTATATCAGCTGTAGGGCTTTTACATACAGTATGAGCTGTCCCTGCTGTCAGCAGAAACAAATATAAATCACTTATACAGAAGAGTCAAAGCTTATCTTTGTATTGTAAGGCCTGCTCAATCGGCTCAACATCGGTTTGTGATAAGCTGCTGAAGGTGTAGTGCACATTTGGTCTTTTCAATGTGGCAAAGTAGTTTATTTCCAATTCAGGCCTACTTTATCTGACTCCACTTTATCTCAACCTTGAATCTGAATGTAGAAGGCTATAGTTCTCTCCCTGGAGCTTCAGTCAGAACACTTTACTGACTTTCTTCAGCAGCACAGATATGCATTAGACGGCAACAATGCCACACTTTTCCATTACAGGAGCCTCTCAGTTTATACTGATGGAGATGGTGGGTTTACATTATATACTTGATGGTATATGTGGCTACAAATAAACAAAACAGTAACATATGTTACATATATCATAAAAAGCACCATTACTGATGTCTAGACTGGCTTATCATAACTAGCACAACACAACAGCTTAACCAGGTGAATCTTAAATTATGTGTCACCGTCTCTTAACCTTAACTTGTACAGAACAAGAAATGATACGTGATAAATCAATACTAGAAGAGCAACACTTAAATCACTCACAAACAACCTACATAAGCATTTTAAAATGATGTTCGTCTTTTGCTAACAGCATGGCATTGCTTATTTCTCTCGAGTGGATTTATGACTGTTCATGTCGTGCACATTTCTCATGTGCAATCACTGAAGTTGCATCCGCCAGTGGATTTTTCTCTTCGCTTTCCTTCTTTACACTACCGTTGTAACAGGTAATTTACATCTTTTGGGGACAGAAGGTATTTTGCTCAAAAGTATTCTGTCAGTAAGATACCTCTAAACTTTTAAAAGCTCCATTAACTTTTGGATGACTTCTATGGAGATGAGACTATTGTACCGATATTTCAAATGATATAAACATGACTGTAAATTCAATTGCATTGACATAGAACATTATAATATTGATATAATCTTTCTAAGTGAACTGAGTGAAGAGAAGAATGTGTAAAGGAAGGGAAGTGGGTGAGAAGGAAGGACAGAGAAAAAGCTTTCTTTCAACTTGTGGAGATAAATATGTGTTTGTGTCATCCATATCTCAAAGCATCTGAGGTTCTGTTTGTCTTACAATGATAAAGAAAATGTAAATTAGAAAAGGAATAGTTTTATATCAGTCATATAAAAAAAATCATGTTTGTTATTGAATATAGCTCTAGGGAACGCATCCACAGACACACACCTGCTGTATCATTCATAGTTTTTCTCAATAGCTTTGACTCGATTATTGAATGAAAATGATTGTTTTCAAAACAATTAATTCAGATCTCTGAACAATTAGTTTCTTGTTCACATCAGATTTGAATTTCTAATTGATTTAATCAAATTGCATGTGCTTTGGCAAAGGAGATAGTTCAATTGTCTTCAATTTGCAGAATGATTAAATGCACATGGCTTATTGTGAGTTGATTCTTTACATTGCATTAATTGATTTAAAACGTTATCAAAATATGTCAGACATGCATGTGTAATTCCATATTATATCAGTGTGTTCCATAACTATCCGACATGGGATGTTTGTGATGTCTGTTAAATTGGCAAGAAGCCTGATATTGTTTTGAAATAGTAATCACAATCTCACCATGTCACGGTTGGTAGGGAGATGAGGAGGCACAGGAGTCCAGGATATATACTTTCATTAGAAACTTAAACAAAAACACTTTAAATGTACAAAAGCACAGGGCACACGTGCAAAATGTAGATGCATGGCACAGAAAACCACAACCATATAACGACAACTCAAGACAGAGGCTTAAGGAAACACTGGGTTTAAATACACAAGGGAGGAATGAGGGAATTGGACACAGCTGACAAGACTAATGATGTGATTGACGCATCAGGTGAATGGAAACACACTGGGAAATCACAAAAGGAAACAGGAAGTGAGCAAAGACACAACTGACATGTAACACATTAATCAATCAATCAAGTTAGGAAGTATATATGGAGTTTTTGAACATGGAGGAACGTCACAACAGCAGCCGCTACAGCAGTTCTGTGCAACTGCATCTGTATTCAGTACATTTGCTTTTGTAGAAGTGTGTTATACATGCACTGAAAATTCACAGTTGAGTTCCAAGGAAGAGCAATAGAAGGATATGAAAGAATTTGAGGTGGTGTTAGGGGAGAATATAATGGAGTGTGTAAAAATGTTCCTTACGTAATACAAATGTTCGTTTTCTTTTGTGTATTACAGTATTGACTTTTCCTAGTACATTTTTACCTACTGTTGAAATCAATAGCTAAAAATCTCAGTGATACGTAAGAGCAGTAATATATAGATAGAACTGGCAATCTTTTATAGTATAAAAAATCAACAAATTGTACAACAAAAGCAAAGAGTACAAAAAACATAACATTTGTATATAACAAATATTTCCATAGTGGAAGAAAACATCTAAATATTTTGCCCAGTGTGGCTCAAACAATGACAAAAACACTTTATTTTGGTGGCAGTGGCCAATTTACTGACACAATCACTAGATTTTGAAGCATGAATTGCTTTGGTTGAGTAACTACATTTTACACATGCTGTTGAGTTTTGATGCAAACAATTGAACTTACAGTTTAGAAAATGTTAAGAGTGTCTCTAAAATGTGCCAAAGCAATAGAGAAAAACTATAAATACTTTCAGTTGAAGATAGATAGATAGATAGATAGATAGATAGATAGATAGATAGATAGATAGATAGATAGATAGATAGATAGATAGATAGATAGATAGATAGATAGATAGATAGATAGATAGATAGATAGATAGATAGATAGATAGATAGATAGATAGATAGTCTCTATTTTGGGTGATGATGAGGGTCTGACTCTTTGTTCTGGGTTTGGACAGGCCAGTCAATTCTTCCCCCTTTAAGTACATAAACCCTTTCTTTATGGATCGTGCTGTGAGCATAAGTTATTCTCAGGGAAATAAAACCACTCTCCCCAATTAAACTGATGCAACAAAATAGGAAGCACAGATGAAATGCTATTGTTTGATGTAGCATTACGATTTGTTTTATCTTGAATTACTGGACAACCCTGGTAATTATAGCATAGCATACAATATTTTATTTTCTGTTTTTCATGTTTTTACACTCATAGGTTTCATGTAGAGCACAGCAGCTTTTATGTACAGTATGCTTACCCATTTGTTCATTTGCAATTTATATTTCAGTGAAAAAAAGACCATTACCATTCTCATAACTCATACCATTCTCACATTCTCATACCCAGCCACTGACTATTTTTCTTTCCTGTCTGTCACCTTCTAGATGAAACCCATTATAATGCGCGTTCTCGCGTTAGGTTGCCTGCGCGTTCGCGTGCCACCCTCCCCACCCAGAACGCGCTCGAGAGTATTTCCACCGCACGAGAGAGTGAAACACACCAGTCAAACCGCAGAAAGAGAGAGGGAGAGAGGAGACACGCACGCACGTCCGCACAACCGGAGCAGCTTTTCAATGATTTCCACATCAGCAACATGCGCTTCCCCGCCGCGCCTGCCCTGAACAACACCGCAAACTAGGATACAAGGTACGCACGCGCACACACCAAACGCCACTGAAATGCGAACCTGTCCCATCAACTTCCATCCTCTCATGCGTGTTCATCAGTGTGATGATGATGATGATGATGATGATGCATGCTTGTGTTTCTGCTCGGAAAGTAAAGAGCAGGTGCAAACCGGACCTTTAACTTATTGGTGTTTTGAATGTCAGAATATATTCTTCATGGCTCTGGATAACATGCAAAATTCCTGTTAATTCATTGTGTGTGATAGTTGTCAAAGTTGGCGTATTGTTATTGCATTAGATGATCATTGTTGTGTTTGGTCGTGATGTGTCGCTAGATAAGAATTTTAGGTGTAATTTGCGCATGCATTTGGATGGTGGATATATGGGTTGTTTTGGGCTCATGTGGGCATCCCTTGGTGTCTTTGGCCACTTGTTTGTTTCTTTGTCAGTGTGATCGCTTTAAAGGAAAGCAGTTTGCGCAGGGATCCTTTATCATCCCCCAAAAATCCGTTTTATTATAGCGTGTATGTTTTTTCTTTATTATAAACCGACGGCTTATGTAAAGGAATCAGGACACCTTCTGCGTGACCTTCATCTCACAATCGTAAATGTTTTATTGTTGTATCAGGGTTTAATGAGCTGGTGTGTCGGAGGCTGTGGATGTCAGAGATGTAACGGGACTTCATTGCTCGGGACCCGCGGGTCTGGGACGCACATGCAGGCGGGGTTTCCTCGGGTTTTTCTGCAGATGGAGGTTCCCTTCTCCACCCCTCCCCTTTAAAATCAGCTTTATGGGTTTGTTGGGAATGGGATGCTTGCTTGCTGGAATGCATTTTGTACATACCATGCATAAAGTGACACCATGTCATAAATCACATCTGTCTGTGACAGAACGAGATTGTAAACAGCAAGGGAGCGGCACGCGCTTTTCTTAGCAAATGGGGAACGCGCACTGCCTGTTATTCATTTTGCGCGTGCATTTCTGCTGACATCAGGTTGGCTGATGAGTCGAGAGGGCGTGTCATGTGGACATTTCTTACAGTACCTCTAAAAATGCTAAACAGAGTGCAATATATGCATTTAATGATTATAAGTTTCAACCAGTGGAATGGGGTTTTGTCACAAGAACTTACTTTGTTGCATTTTAAGTCAGTGAGTCGCATCCATTTATCATCTCTTAAATTCTCATGCAGTTTTGTGTAATAATTCAGGAATTTAATGCATACTGCAATAGCATCAGTCAAGGAAAACATGGACACACCTGAGATTTCCAAGCCTGGAAATGTCACAGAATTGTCAAAGATTTTAAATATTAATTGCAATTTCTATCCCCCCCACCCCTAGTTATTCTTGACTGCAATATTTTATCAGCTAAAACTGCCTCATGCCCTTAAACCATGGATATTAATTGGGAAAGAGCAATGGAAAGCCGGCTTACTCCATATTTGAGAGTATTGGATGATATTCCAAACATGGGCTCTAATTCCTCATGCTGACGCACCTGCTTTCCTCTCGAGGCTTCTGAATATGCAATCGCTGCAATGCTCAAGAAAACATGCCATGCGATACATGTGTACACTAAAAACTGCTGGGTTGTTTCAACCCATGTTTGAGTCAAAAATGCATTGGATTAAAAAAAATCAATGGTTGTTTTTGTTTTAAACGGTTGTTTAAACGTGTTTAAACAACCCTGCCTTTTTTTTGAGTGTATTAGATGTTAGAGGGCAAGCCATGAGCTTCCTGTGATCCGTGGCAGTGTGTGTATGTCTGCACTCGAGCTGTTTGACATTCTAATCGCATTCACTCATCAGTCAGGCTTTCTCTGACTGGACCGGAGCATCCTCTCCTCTCTTCTCCTCTCTTTCTTCAGTCTCTTGTGTTGCTGCTTGGCTGCACTATTGCAAATAAAATTGTCCCGGGACTGTGGGGGAGGATGCGAGACTGCAATGGATGGATGCTACTGGTAATACTCTGTGTGTGCATTGAGCGTTGAGACGTGAGTGAGAGTTTAAGTCAGTAACTGCTGCAGTGTTCACGCACACACACACACACACACACACACACACACACACACACACACACACACTCATGGAGGAATCCCTCTTCTACATACTCTGAGTGATGTGCTGTCTTTCTGTGTGCGTGTGTGTGTGTGTGTGTGTGTGTGTGTGTGTGTGTGTGTGTGTGTGTGTGTAGACAATATACCCTGCCCTGAAGCAATTCCCACTGAATGAAAGCAAAACGAATGCTTCAGTGTAAAAATTTCAAGCTCCACTGCGCTGATGTTCCTCTCATTTATTTCCCTAATGAACATGCAAATGATTGATCTAATAATTATAACATATATGAAAGTGTTATCTATCTATCTGTCTGTCTCTCTCTATCTGTCAATATTTTGCATGTTAAATCAAGTTTTAGTGTAAAATTGTATTAATCTTTCTTCATTCTATTGGGGAAAAATGTGAATAGTAGGAAAGCTTTTTCAGTATTTTTCTCTGGTCATTTTCTAAACCCTATTTCCCCCTGTTTTGATAAATATAAAGATTATAACCCTCTCAGAATGTAGAATTATGTTCAGGACATCAAACTCAGATCATACAAATCCCTCTGAAATCTGTAGTCTGGTACTTCACTAACTTATCCACTGGCATGTGCTTAATAATGTTATGCAGCGCCAGAATGAGGAGCAGGAACAGACCCAGAGCCTGCTGGGACGGCAGGCACTATACACACTCATACATATGCATGCGTACAGTCAGCCAGGACCCCCGCTGCGCCCACCCACTCGCTCTCATTGGCCACCAGCCCGTCACTGTAGGAGCAGGTGTTGTGCAGTTGGCAGATTCATCTGTCGTCATGATGGGGGCTCCTCTCTCTCTCTCTCTGAGATCATTGTGTCCCCCTTCCGCTCTTTATTTCTCAAGCAAACTCAACAGATTTGCTGGTTCAGGTAAGACGGAACTGTCCGGAAGGCTCATAATCCAAAGCAGTGACCTGCGAAATGAAGCACCAGAAAGCGGAGCCATTCCAGGTCGTGAGCAGAACTTGCTGATAAACATGTTTGAGTTTGACGGAGCGGATGCTGCTTCAGGACACAGCATTCAGCCAGCAAGGTTCTCAGATTAGTGATTTGGGCTGGAGTCCCACCGGACGCAAGACTGCGGCATGTAATGCAATAATGCAAGTGAATCCATTCATCCATCCACCTGTCCTTTTGTCATCCATCCATCCGCTTGCCTGTCCTTTTATCATCCATCCATCCATCCATCCATCCACCTGTCCTTTTATCATCCATCCATCCATCCACCTGTCCTTTCGTCATCCATCCATCTGCCTGCCTGTCCTTTTATCATCCATCCATCCATCCACCTGTCCTTTCGTCATCCATCCATCTGCCTGCCTGTCCTTTTATCATCCATCCATCCATCCACCTGTCCTTTCGTCATCCATCCATCTGCCTGCCTGTCCTTTTATCATCCATCCATCCATCCACCTGTCCTTTCGTCATCCATCCATCTGCCTGCCTGTCCTTTTATCATCCATCCATCCATCTGCCTGTCCTTTTTATCATCCATCCATCCATCCAGCCATCCATCTATCCACCTGTATTTTATTCTCCATCCATCCATCCATCCATCCATCTGCCTGTCCTTTTATTATACATCCATCCATCCATCTGCCTGTCTGTTTATCATCCATCCATCTGCCTGTCCTTTTATCCATCCATCCATCCATCTGCCTTTCTATCATCCATCCATCCATCCATTCACATGTTCTTTTATCCATCCATGCAGCCATCCATCTATCCATCTGCCTGTTCTTTTATCCATACATCCATCCACATCTCCTTTTGTCCATCTATCCATCCATTTGCCCATCTGCCTGTCCATCAATTCGTCTGTGTGTGTGTGTCTATCTATCATTCTTTTTATCAATGCCCTGTAAACACAACAAATCAAAATATGAATGCAGTTGAATGCAACATTTTGTATTTGTTCTGTTTCACATGCTATTTAAAAATGTATGAATATATTCTATAGATGAATATTAAGAAAACGGACATTCTGTTTTTCAATCAGTAAACAACGGCCTAGCAACAGCATCACAAACCGTGTAGAGCACCTGCCATCATGATGGTGGCTTTTACATGAGCAAGCACCACTATCTTTTGTTTTTTGTTTTTTTTTGGTGGGGGGGGGGGATAGCTTAGGCTACAGCAAATATGATTGTTATTCAAAAATAGAAGTCACCGGGTAGTCCTCCCCTGATATAAACACACACTGCAGGGTATTGGACAGAGGGATGTTTTCACTCTCTCATTTTCACTCTCACATTGTTCATCATGCTGGCCAGAAAATAAAGCCCGTAGCCTTTCATATGGTCACTATGACAGTGCAAGAGCCGGACACGTGCTCAACCAGCATGCCTCACATGTTTTTCTCTTTTTTTGTTTTCTCTTAGCCGAGAGTAATGCGAGTGGCGCTTCTGTTGTGTTGCGAGTTAACTCTTCACAGTCCCATCAGACTGACGCCAGTCAAAGAGCACGACCTGTCTCTCCTCGCTGTCTCTGTCCTCTCTATTTCTGTGCAGTGGAGGGAGGTAAATGTAGAAAGGACAAGGGGGGGAAAAGCACAGTTATGGATCCATTAGCCTTGGTCGTTCCAGTCAAGCTGACTGCGATGTAAAATGACTTGTTTGTCCACCTTCAGAATGTCTTGAGTGTGAATTTCTGTCTGTTTGTCTCTCTCTCTCTCTCTCTCTCAGGCCTAATTCTATATGAATTAGTAGAATGTAGTTGGATCTAGTGCCTGATTATTAACATAAAAAACATGTGAAAGAATTTGATATTTGAGTAATTCTGTAAAGCTGAAGAAAATATTGCAAGCAGTGCATGGTAGAAAATATGTTAAATTATAATCTTTAAATATAGAAACCATGCTGTAACAAACTTCTAATTTTGATATTTCTGTAATTTTGAACATGTTTAAAGTCTGCACTACCCGTCTTCTCAAGGTGAGACTCTTATTTTGACCGGTGTTATTGTCATTACCGGAGTGATACGGTAATGAAAGGGAGAGCACGCTGTTATTTAACGTTCACCAGTTTAAGTAACCCCTGAAAAGGCATACGGTCTGTATTTGTTTACTGTTATGGTGATGAGTGTTTTTGTGTGTTGATGATAATGCAACAGAGTAAAGGGATTGAAACGCTATAAACAAACTCCCTCGACATTCAGAACGTCCACATATTCCCATGGAGAAAAGTCTTGCTTACCAAGAAGATGAATCCTGTAAGAAAGAAAAGAGGTTAAACACTCAGTTTGATCAATGGAAGGTAGACGCTCGTAAAGCAAGGCATGACTTAAAATCAGACATAAATGATAAGCAGCTCAGGGAAACTGCTATTTAAAATTGGTGAGTGAAGACAAGAACAATGATGTAACAGAGACAAGGGCGTGCCTTAAAAAAAACAAAAAACAAACTCAAATTGGTTTTGGTCCACAGCAGCACCCCTTACTCTGAATGCACCTGCGGATGGAGGCGTACAACTGAAGCGACGTGATATCTCAATCAAAAAATTTGTGTTTATTCCAAAAAGTGGCAAAATAAAACAAAAAAACCAAATGTCTTCCAATGGGGTACAAACAGCGTATACAGAGAACATCAAAAATTAATGACAATTACAAAAAGGAATAAGCAAACAAACATTCGGCTATGCCAATAAATTGACCCAAACTACAGCAGTCACGTTCATCCTTTCTTTTCCTTATTACAGCTCTGAGAGGCCATCTTAAAAAGGCCAAGTCCCTCCCCCTTGGACTAAACCATTTAGAAACAAAGTAACAAAAAGACTCAAGATATTCACACAATAACCAATAGGCAAATTATCATAATACAAAAATACCTAAACATTTGATACCACCAACCAACTGCAATGATTGTTCGCATTTACCAATCAAACAGGTCACCAAGAAGGTCCCCCTCATACCTGAGAACATTTAATTGATTTCAATGCCTTCTATTGGCGGGAATTTAGCCTTCAAAATGGTGGCACTTACTATGACCAGGTTTATAAGAGTTAAAAGTCCCATACCTGTAAGAGTCTCTTTCTAAAATAATTATAGTCACAGTCTCCCTTTGACAAATGACATCAAAATAGTGCTGGAAAGGCTGTCAACAGTAGATGGTGAGTTTGATGCAGAGCAGGAAATGGTCTATCTACTTGAATTATTAGCTCAGTTACTCTCACTCCATAAATGGTTCCAGTAAGTCACAAATAAGTGTCAGCAGCCATTCTAGATCTTGTGCAGCGAGGAGGCAAGCAGATGCTGCGGTAGAGCTGGCTATGAAAGAGCGAAAAGGACCTTTTATCGAAACGATGAAGAAGCATTGATGGTAAGGAATTACCAAGCTTTCAAGACCTTGTAAATTTCATGTCAACAGAAGCAGAAATGGTGTGTATCACTTCTTTACATGCACTACATTCATGCGAGTCTCCTCATGTGAAAAATCTCAAGGACTCAAATGAAGGACTCAAAAAGAAACAAGACGATATTCTTCAAAACTCAACCTTCAAAACTTGTCTCGGCCTCGACCGCATTTGTACTCAGTCTTGTCTTGGTCTAAGACTAAAAGGACAAAAGATTTTATCTCAAAACCGACCTGATTTATTTGTTAGCGTCATTAATGTGATTTGATGGGAAAACCTACTGCTTAAAATGCAATCATGTCTACATTTTTTGATTACTAGATTTTCGCCCTGCCATGGTCTTGGTCTCAACCCATGCTGGTCTTGGTCTTACCTTAGTCTCAGTTTAGGTGGTCTTGACTACAACATGATTAAAAGAAAATCTGATATCCATGTGAGAAGGTACAATTGCTCAGTACATGCCAATATTCCTCCAGTATACACCAAGGAGTGCATTCCTGTCAATCGTGATCACATACCAACAGAGAAAACCGCAAAGAACTGGAGTCACTTGAAGGTAATCAGAGACGAAATGTAACCTCTTCTCAGCTGTGAAGTAGGTTTACTGATCGGCTACAACTACCTAACTACTTAACTACTGCTAACTTCCAGTCATACTAGGTAAAGATGATGAACCTTTTGCTATTCTAACAGACTTAGGATGGAGGATTGTGGGCTGCTCCACACCAGGCTTCAACGATTCAATAGTAGTCAGTCATTTTCACAGACTAGTCATAAAGGAAGACTGGCTTTGACACCTGTGGACGCTACCCGTGCACTCAAGTCAGACGTTAAAGATGTCACAGCAGATGACAAGGCAATCTCTCAAGATGATATTGTGTTCCCAAACAAACTCAATGAAGGCATAAAGAAAATGCTGTTGCACATCGTGAAATGCCTCTTCGGTTCAAACAATGGCCATGCTTACCTGACTACAGAGAGCTTGCCAAGGTCAGACTCAATCATTTGAGCATGAGGTTCTGTAGAAACGAGAAATACAGGGCAAACTACATTAATTACATGAAGGACATCATTGAGAGAGGTGGTATAGAAACAGTGGATGATGAGGGAACTGATGATGAACAGTAGTACATACCTCATCATGGCATCTACATCCAAAAAGCCAGACAAGCTATGGGTTGTTTTTGATTGTTTGGTGAAATTTAAAGGTACAAAGGTACTATAAACTTTGTTAACTGGACCAGACATTATAAACAATCTTGAGTCCTTATAAGGTTCAGAAGGTATTCTATAGCCATTTAAACAGAAAGTAAATATCTTCTAGACCAAGTTCGCATCTTGAGCTAATGCTGTCAAAGCTATTACACAACTTCTAAGACGGATTAAAACTAACTAAACTTCACCAGCTTCTATAAGTGAACAAGAGGAAGCAAGATGCTAGATTCTAAAAGGAGTGATTAAAAGAAAGTATATCAGAAAGAAATGGATGTCCTGAGTCAAGGAAAACATCTTCCAGGTCACAATAAACGTCATCACCTGGATGCCTTCATAGATTTGGATGGTGTGATCAAGGAGGTAGGAAGATTAAGCCACTCATCATAATTTCGTAAGAGTAAAGAAAGAACTGAACTCCGCATCGCAGCAACTTGACCCAGAAAGGATCATTGCTTTTCAAGCAGATAAGCCGTGTGATTTGTAACGATTGCCCCTCATTGCAGTCATGCAGGTGGTGTATGGAAGCACCAAATCAAAACTGTACAGGGTGTTTTTAATACAGTCTCCCTCCCATCAGGTAGGCTCACTGCTTCATTGGTTTTTTTTAAGCCATTGCAATAGTCAATAGTGTGACCCCAGAATGACCCCAAGAGCTTAAACTGCTCACACCTAACCATCTGATTACTATGAATGCCAGCATAGCCGCACCACCATCAGGAAAGTTCATAGATCATAGTTCAAGACCTCTATGGGAAAGGGAGATGGAAACGGGTGCCTTACTGAACAGTTTTGGAGTAGATGGGAAAAAGATTATCTCCACAACATTGCTGCTCGACAACGCTGGCATGATTCGAAGAGTGGAGACTAGGAAGGATCAGAGACACCATAACTAGCCAAGATGGACTAGTAAGGCCATTCACAATAGCACTTGGGAACAAGAAAGGAGAATGGGAAAACAAGGCCTCTGTAGTGGAGAGACCAACTCCGACTTGACTCTACATACATACATAAACAAGCACGCAATTATTTGAGTTTTTTGCTGATATAAAGTTTACTAAAGTATATTTGTTTAATGTGTTTTGATGATTGTTTTTGTGTAATCCACTTTATGTTGATTAGAGTTGCAGTTAACAATTATTTTTTGTTGATAATTTTTTGGATTAATCTTCGAATTTGGATTAATTCGTTTAATCTAATTTTTTATTAGCTGATTAATCCTTTGGCTTCTACAAACCCCATTTTAGAGCATCATGTACCATTAATGCCACATATATTCTGCCTAACACCGTGCAGACAAATAGTAAGCAAAGTCCAACAGAAATGCAGCCTAATAGAGGGCAAAAAACAAAAAAAAATTAATAAATAGTCACATTGTTTTTATGAGAGAAATCTTGCACAAATCTAGCTTTCCCTCTTCCTGAGAAACATAACAAAAATAATAATAATTCAATAACATTTTAACATGAAATCTATGAATGATAACAATATTGATTGTATTTCAGAAAGGGTTTTATTTGTCATTTTATTATAAAATATGAGTGCAGGAAGCATTTTAAACTTAATTTTTAACAAATTATATTATTCATCATAAAATGTGAGATGTATACAGTGCAGGCCTAATTACAAAATTTGTTTAATCCGTTATTAATTACCGCAGTTGGTAGTGTGATTTACTTAATTGACTTGGTGCCAATAGTAAACAAAAATGCACTTGTATTCTCTGTTCACAAGCTTAAAGCATAAATCTAGGCGTTTATTTTGAAACTCTACATGAGCATGAACAAGTCCTAAACGCTGGCAAATGCACTAAAAGCATCTTTTCAAGACTACAGTTGAACTTAAAAGTTAAAGTCCAATTTATTGTGGCCGTAGGAGACAGTTACATCTGCACCGTTAGCAATTAACATTAGCATTACTATCTAGCACATTACTAGCTTCAGGTTGAGGTTTCACAGAGTGAACAAAGCACTGTTTTATTCGGCCTTTGTTTAAAGTATTCCCACACTTTTACGGATCGTGGTTTGGCTTTATGTGATAGATTCATGCCTGGAAGCAGAAGCAGTCCTAGTGTTTATGATAACACAACAGAGAGAGTTTAATGCACACTTTTTGTACTAGGTTTTTTTCAGCTCTTACAGTGATTTTCTGACATTAAAACAGACACAATAAACTTCACAAAGAATCAGTAAAGTTTTGGCCATCGATCGGACGGGGTTCGCTGCACAGGCTAGGTGGCGATGCTATTCTGTCATTTGGTCTGTGATTCGGTGTGTCAGACTTTCACCTCCAGAGATTGAAGAATAACCAGTTACAGAGCAGATAAAAATGGCATGTACCTGAAATGTCAGAATAACCGAATGAGCTGGAACGGTGAGGTGATTGTGATGGAAACGTGTCTTCCACTGCAGATCCGGCGGCCTGAGACTGCAAGAGACTGCTGATCTTTCATTCGGTTTCACCTTGTAAAGGCAGAGTCTGTGAGGTGTGTTGACGGGGAAAGAGAGATGAGGAGAAGGATAGCATGCATTCGAGTGTAAAAGAAAATGGGGAATAAGAAATAGGTTATTATAGCTCTAAAGGCAATGTCAGAGAGAGGAGGAGAAGGTGAGGGACAGAACGGAGAGATGCCACTTTCTCCAGGGACACAACCTGTTCTCTCTCGCTCTGTCTTTCTCTGGCAAGGTCATGAACTCATCTTGCAGCTGAACTGTAAATGTGTCACAAGGACAGAGTCTCTGCAGAATGTTTGAAAAGTGAAACGAAAACTAGTGTGTGTCTATGTATCCGATAAATAATAGAACATGGTGCATGGATAAAAGCAGTTTTCAAGATTTTAGGGGAAATATCTTAGATGGCGTAATTTGGGTTAATTGTGAAATAATTTTTTGACAAATTACTTAACTAAAAATGCTTCATTAAATGTATTACTGTATGCATACAAATGTCTTTAAAATATATAAATTTTCCTTTTTTGTTTATTTTATTTTTATGTAGTTATATTTGTATGGTTGTTTTGTAATTCACAGTTTTCTGTCTGAATTTTAATTGGTCATAAAAGGTCATAATTTTCTAATTCAACGTATAATTTTGTATTTATTTGTTTTTGGCATAAAATGTATGGGACTAGAATTGTGCCTATAATATTCAACGAAATATTTGTGAAAACGAACAAAAATACTGTATTTTTGTTCGTTTTCACAAATATTTCGTTGAATATTATAGGCACAAATCTAATCCCATAAAAATGCATTCTCTAAGATTCTCAACTTTATCTTTGTGTAAACTTCAGTTGCTTAGTCATGATTTGAGCACAGAAGAACCTCTCTCACACACACACACACACACACAGAGAGAGATCCCTTGGTGGGGCCGTCTGTGGTTTTCAGTCTGATAGAGCAGAGGTTCAGAGGCGTGCTGATGTTCTCAGTCTGACAGCTTGTGACAGAGAAAGAAAAGACAGAATTTTAGTCAAATTGTCAACACGACGGTCTTCAGCTGAGCTCCCTGTCACAAACCAGCGATCAGGGCTCACACACACACACACACACACACACACACACACACACACACACACACACACACACACACACACACACACACACACACACACACACACACACACACTCCCTCACAAACAAGACTTCTGCTTCTTTCTGAATCTGAAGTTCAACACGTCACTGTTTTTCTGCAAAGTTCTTGTAAATACAAAACTACAAGTCATGCTGTATTTTCCCTGGACAGGTCTCAAAAATATTAGTGGAGGGAGAGTTATTTTTTCCATAGCTCAAACAGTAGAGCGAGGTGCTTGCAACGCCAAGGGCATGGGTTCGATTCCCAGGGAAAACAAGAACTGATTAGAATGCCAATATGTTTCTTGAATGCAATGCAAGTCGCTTTGGGTAAAAGTGTCTGCCAAATGCAGAAATGTAGTTTTTCATTTGTATCTTAGTGTGTTCACACTTTATATTTTTATACTTCATGATAATTGGCAAAATCAGGTAGCATTGTAATGTCCATTTAGGGTCACATCTTGTGATATCACATCCTGATTTTGCTCCGTTTTGCATTTATAATTTCAGAGTTAATTGTATTCTACGCAAACCTTACAGGTGTGAACATACCCTTAGAAATATCTTAAACACTTGAATGATCTTGCAGAGCCCATCGCTGCTCACAGAGGTTGCGTGTTTGTTTCCGATCCACTGAGATTCCCAGCTTTGTTAATTTTCTAGGCGAGTAAACTCACACTCACAAGAGAGCAATTACTTCACACACTGTTGAACACAGGCTTCACGAAGATTAGCAAAGCTAAACATACTTTGATGCATATTTGATCAAAAAACATCTCAAATCTATTGATTAGCTATTAAGTAGCTTAAATATGTTTCCTTGTACAATTTATTGACACCCCCCCCCCCCCCCACACACACACACACACACACACACACACACATTGTTTTATGCATAAACCTTACAAACAACTAAACTAAACAATGAACTAAACAACATTTTATAATTTAAATGTAACATTTACCAAATGCTTTCAGATGTCACTTTTGAGATCTTGTATTTAATTATATTTATATTCTGAACCATAAGCTATATACCTATTAAGTAATTAATTAATTTAGAACTTAATTAAATATTTAATTAACAATTCCCCCTCCCCCAACTATTTTATGCATACACTTTTATTTAGTAGATCTATTTCTTGATGTGTTTCTCTGATTGCTCATCTATTTGTTTGTTCCACTCTTAGAAGAACACTTTCTAATGGTTGCTAAGGTGTTATTGGATGGTTGCTATAGTCTCTTACTGGTCCAAGTGAAAAGACCTCACTAGATACTTACAGCATAAAAAAAAAAAAAAATTCATAAAATTGCAAAGTAATAACAATATAGCAAATTGGGAAATGGATATGAATTTACTATATACAAAATATGATAAATGACTAAATCAAAATTTAAGTGTAAATTATCTTTTGCTGTATGACACGCTGATATGCAGCTATTGCATCTGTCAGTGTTGTTTCTCTCTCCCTGAATGCTTTAGATTTTTTTTCTATCATCCATTGGTGTGGAAGCAATGTTTGGAAATGTAATTTGTATTCTCTCTGGTGACTTGATATATATTTTTCCAATTTTAGGAGGAAGCATTTCATTTCAGTTACAACCTCTTCTCTGATTCAGTCTAACAGAATCTTTTATCTTTGTGGTTCCACATCTTTTTTGGAAGACTTTTAGCTTACAGTCTGAGATATTCTGATAAATTTGCATATTTGGATTTAGATGTGAATGTTTATGATGTACAGGATCATTTATTCTCCTTTCGGTCTGAACATGTCCATCAGTTTTTATTTTTGTGTTGATGAGAAAGCATCCGTCTTCTATTTTTCTCCAGAACGTTTCTCTGGGGAGATGAACAGTAATGTCATTTCTTTATCTCCCCCATCTTTCATTCTCTCTGTTCTCCCTCACTTCACCTATCCTTTTTATCATCCTTCCATCCTTTTGCACGTCACTCACTCCTCCATCCGTCTGCTCTGTCCCTGGCAGTCTGCTAAGAGACTTATAAATCTAAACGGTGCTTTCTGTACAGTGTCAGAAATGTACGTTTTTTTTTTATTAACAGCCAATATTTGCCCACTGGAATTTATTTTCAGGGGAATTTTTTTACCTTCATGACCATATATATTGGAGGCAAGTCAATGCATTTGGTATCTAGACTTTATCAAGGCAATTTGCTGAAGTTCAAACTGAGCATCAGAATGGGGAAGAAAGGTAATTTAAGTACTTTGAACGTGGTTGTTGTTTGTTTGAAACATTGTTGTTTGTGCTAGACTGAGTGTTTCAGAAACTGATGATCTATACTGGGATTTTCACACACATCCATGTCTGAATAAGAGAAAATATCCAGTGAGCAGCAGTTCTGTAGGTGAAAATGCCTTGTTGAGGTTAGAGGAGAACAGACTGGTTCAGCGGATAGAAAGGCAACATTAACTCAAATAACCACTTGTTTTAACGGAGGTAAAGAAGAGCATCTGTGAATGTCTATGAGTTACAGCAGCAGAAGACACACTGGTGGCGGTTCTGTCAGCAAACTAAGGCTACAATTCACACGACTCACCAAAACTGGATAGAAGATTGGAAAAACGTTGCCTGGTCTCATGAGTATTGATTTCTGCTGCAACATTCAGATGATGGGGTCAGAATTTGGTGTAAACCTCATGAATACGTGGATCGACCCTGCCTTAAATCAGCGGATCTGGCTGCTGGTGGTGTGGGATATTTTCTTGAGGTACTTTGTGCCCCTTAGTACCAACCGAGTATTGTTTCAATGCCACAGCCGACTTGATTATTGCTGCTGACAATGTCCATCCCTTTATGACCACAGAGTACATTCTTCTGATGACCAATTCCACCAGGATAACACACCATATCACAAAGCTCAAAACCAAAGAGTTCATCATACTCAAATGGCCTCACCATTCACCAGATCTCAGAAAAATAATGATCTGATAATGACTACAATAATGACTTTCCCATAGCTCAAACAGTAGAGATTGCAACGCCAAAGTCATGGGTTTGATTTCCAGGGAAAGCAAGAACTGATTAGAATGTCAATGTGTTTCTTGAATCCAATGCAATTCGCTTTGGATAAAAGGATCTGCCAAATGCATAAATGTAATACAATAATTATGAATTTAGTGTAATATTAATACAAATTAATTAACAAGTTAAAAAATAAATAATTAATAATTGTATATTACCATTAATTATTTAATTTTTATTATTAAATTTCTCGTTCCACCACATGCCAAACCTGCTCTATCTTTATTTTATTAATAGATTTTAGAGACATTTTTGCCCCAAACTCTGCTTCATTTCTGATCCCAGTGCTGTGTGAACAGAAGGTCCATTTAAATCATGGAGGAAGACATTAGGCAGGAGAAATGTTCCAATTAATCAGTGAAATTTAATGAACCTCTTTTCTGCAAGTCCTGAGATATCAGGCTGAGAGACTCGAGAGCGAGAGAGATCTGCTGACATCAGTCTACGGTTCCTGGCTCGACTCTTTTCGGCGAGTCAGCGCTGTGAAATACGGCACAGTCCCTGATCCTGATTGGCTGAGAATCATTCTTCACCAGTCTGCTTCTTAATCCTCCTCTGCTGCTTATCTCTCTCTCTAATCTCCCCGTGATCTATAATGGCACACCTGGGAGCTGATCGGTCTCACAACCATTAAGGAAAGGTTGTGGAGATGTGGCGTTCACACCAGGTGGGGGTAATTAACGCCGCGTGTGTGCATGTGCTCATAGAGCTTTGGATCCCACTGATGGCATAGAGTCCAAGTATACAAACGTTTACAGGACTCTTGATGATCCGTTGTCTTTGGATTTAATTATGATGAGCCTTAAATAGATCCATAATGAATGTTTAATGCATATTAAAGCCCAAGTTTCTTGAAATAATCTCAGGGTGACTGCAAGCATATGCATGGGGATTTTTCATTACAACTATGAAGTGAAATTTAATTTCACACTGTTTGGCTTCATTGTACAGAACAATAAAACTGTGACATGCAGTTACCAAGGAAATTCACAGTCAAACATAAATGCATCCTGCAATGGACTGCAAAAATGGCAATTTAGCAAACTATAAAACACACTATAAATTAGATAAAAACACCTTCTTTTAAACCAGCATCAGTGTTGAAATAGTAAAGCTTTATGGATGCAGATAAATGCTATGATTAGGAAACTTCTATAATCTCACATTCTCTATCGTTCACAGTTTTCCTTTATTGCTCTTATCCTGCAACTTAGCAAAGAAGTCAATATATTTATTACCGATGCAGATCTTCCGTGTTGATTTGTACTCTATAGGTTTATTGGATAATTAGGTGAATCATTTGAAGTCATTTACTGGTTGTGTGGTTTCGGCAGTATGTCAATAATGTGGTTTTATTTGATCAGCAGATATTCAGCATTTCATTAATTTCTGTAATCAGTTCATCAGTGTTATACAGAAAGTGATGTGAGTCAGCTTCTATACATTTATATACTGTATAATTCAAAGGTTCGGAGTGGGTAAAATTGTTAATTGTTTTTTAAAGAAGTATTTTCTGTTCCTCAAGGAGGCATTTATTTGACCAAAGGTATAGTAAAACCTGTAATATTGTGAATATTATTAAAATTTAAAGTAACTGTTTTATTTGTAAGTTTGCCTTTGCATTTATTTTAGAATGTAATTTATTCCTGTGATTTAAAGCTGTATTTGCAGCATCATTAAGCAGTGTCACATGATCCTTCACAAATCATTGAGGCTCTGATGATTTGAGTCTCAGGAAACATTTCTGATTATTATCAATGAAAACAGTTGTGCTGCTTCATATTTTTGTGGAAACCACGATCGTTTATTCAGGATTCATTGACTAATAAAATGTTCAAAAAAATCTGCATTTATTTGAAATATAAATATTTTGTAACATTATAAATGTCTTTTTGATCAATTTAATGCATCTTTACTGAATAAACTTTTTGACTGAATTAATTAATTTATCTTTCTGAAAAATTATTCAACTTTTTCTTTCTGACCCCAGACTTTTGCAGAGTAGTATAAATGTAATGTACTTCACATGAAATTTCTATATAATCAATGAAATATCTTCTCTCTTAGACAGCAAACTGACCGCTTGAAACACAAGGAAAACGCCGCTTGAAAACGCCTCGTTTTCTCATCCAGATTAAGTTGTTTTTGGTGGTTTATTGCACTTAAATACCCAAAACTGTCAAAACGGCCATTTTGGCCAGTATTGGGGTAAACGCAGTCAGTTTGACTCACTTTGATTAACTTACGTATTTAAGCAAGCGTTAATCTGTATTTTATTTTTATAATGACGACTATCCAATATTATTTTACATTTGATAACTTTATTTCGTAGCTGAGTTCTGTTAGACCCACATTTTTATATGTATTCTGTTGCACTTTCTGTCATTTTGCTTTTTTAAATTTGTAATTAATTTTTGCACACTCATTTTTTTTTTTTTTTTTTTTTACACGTTCGTACTATTTTTTTGTAAATTCAAAGTTTCAAACAAAGCCGATCTGTGAAAACCATTGCAAAAAAATTAACCCAATTATCCAAAAATATCTAAATGGCCATTTTTGGTGTGGTATTTAAAATGCCTGGATATCGATATATTTCAAGGTAACCTATTTCATTTAGAGATTGCAGTATCGTGACAGCGCTATAGTGTACAGTAGCCAACCGTATGATGTTTGTCTGTGTGTTTTTAGTAGGTCAGCAGTGTTTCATATGGAAGCGTTCTGTCATGCAGACTCATGCAGTGAGCTCAGCGCTCTGCTGCTCTGGAGGACAAGGGCCTAAAGTTCTTCTCTGTTTGCCAAACCGCAGATTAATAGTGTAATCAGTCCACAGGCTTGCCAGCTGCTGAGTAAACCTGCTCTCAAACCAGACCGAGCGTGTGCTACTTCAGGGAAATGCAAACACAGCGATGTGCACAAACACACACATGGGCAAGCACTGGATCTCTCCAGCTGTTACACTTCGGGAATTATACCATCCTGGAAATGACATGAGTAATGAAATGAATGATATGAGATAATGAATGCTGTGTAGTGTATATTATGGCATGGATGAATAAAGCAGAGCTGAAACACAGAAAGAGGGCACAGGTGTGGCTTCACCCTGCATTCATGAAGAGCCGTCCTAACCTGTTCAAAGAAGAGAATAGAATAGAATTGTATTATTAAATATTCCTCCGGTTTCACAGACCATGCTTAAGGCAGTCCCAGACTAAAATGCATGTTTCAGCTGTTTTAACTGAAAGCAACTTGTCAGTGCCATTGTTTCATCTCAAGATGCACACCAGTCTTTTTTTAAGGCATGTTTTATTAAAGCTACTTAAATGGCCTAATTAAACTAAGGCTTAATCCTGGCTTAATCTAAGCCCTGTCTGTGAAACTGGGCCAGAATGTTTCTGGAATATGTTTTAATTGATGCATGGAATAATAATTTTCAGTGTTTAATTAAGGATTGTAGGGGGAAAACTTTTTTTTTGGTCTAATTTGTATGATTTTTCTAGTGTGTATTATTGTAGTTCTGGACTGTTATCGGTTTGAATTAAAGAATATTAAAAACCAAAAACTACACATAATGGAATAAAATGGAATAGAATGGAATCTAATAGAATAAAATAGAATGGAATAGAATGGAATAAGTGGACAGTGATAATTAACTTATGCGTTTCAGTGTCCATTGGTGTTATTCCCTCAGCCAACAAACAATACTTCCTGATTTAAGGCACTGATTGATCAGAGACAATTGATTGGACACGATTTGATTTAGAACGGATTAGGCCTAATTATGTTAATGGATTGAAAGCAGGTCAGTCTTTCCCGAGTACTGATTAGAACTGATTAGAATGTCAATGTCTACCATGAGAGCAATGTAAGTCGCTTTTGGATGACAGTCTACCAAATGCATGAATGTTAACAAATGTTAATTTCCTGTGTTTGGTGCGTACATGGAAAACTCATAGCACTACATATAAATTGAGTTTGAAATCAAAAAAACAGCTTGCAATGCGACACACACTTGATTCAGAATAAACACAAAAACCAAAACACTTTAAATATCAAACAAAAGCGGCACTAGTTGTGCAAAACCTGAAACTAGGAACACTTGGAAGCTCAAGGAGAACGAGGAGACGGAAACAAGGAACCAGCACGCACACGCCACTACGCCACTACGCCACTACGCCACTACGCCACTACGCCACTACGCCACTACGCCACTACGGCACTACGCCACTACGGCACTACGGCACTACGGCACTACGGCACTACGGCACTACGGCACTACGGCACAGAGATTGTAATGTAGCAGGATCAACAACTGACAGAGACCAGGGAACACGAGGGTTTTAATAGAGAAAGACATGGGAAACACCTGGAGACACTGACGAGGTAATTAATACTAGACAGGTGTAGAAGTATCTAGAAGGGCCCGGAAGTGAACAGGAAGTACTGACACTATAGACAGGAAGTGAGACCATGACCTTATTGACAGGAAGTGACAACAGGAAGTGAAACCATGACCTTACTGACAGGGAAGTGACATGGAAGACAGACAGACAGGACCAAAGGTGACATACTTAGGTTTGTAGGCGATCCTATGGTCTTCATTGGCTGCGAGTGAACCGCGTCTACTTTGCCGTCCATTGCAGTTGTAGCTGAGACTGTAAGACTGAAACAGTTTAGTTTGTGTTTGTCACACGTCAAGAATACGCCGTTTTCTGAGCTGCCAAAGCAAATCCACTTTGCTGCACTTCCAAAGGATCTGAACTCACACTGGAATTGAAATGGTCAATCCAAAACCATCGGTACTGTTCATATTGCTGTGTATCGAGTGCTGAGGAAGCCTCTGGAGCTGAAATTCAGATATGGTAAAAGTCGTTGGTTTCCAGCATGCGTAGTAAGGCGTTGTTCTCAGATAGGCAGCGTTTAGAAAGACCGAAACCTTGGCTGAACTGTTTCACTCACACTCTGAGAAAAGAACTGATACTGCATTGTATATTATGATAAAATGCAAGTGTTTTGACCTTGAATGCATGTAAACCAAGTGTGTTGATTGTGTGGTTCACCTTTAAGTAGAGATTGTTGTAATGAGTTAGGAATAAGATGCTGCTGCTTTATAAGGGTTTAGATCAGATCCTCTGTGCCTGCTTTGTTATTGAAGTGCATTTGCATAAGATATTTGTAATATATCAGTGCACTTCATGGTAAAGAGGTGGATGATGGATGTGATGCTGCGTTGTTTCTTTCTTATCCACTACACGCCGTCTATTCACCACACAAGCAAATGCAGCGTCTTCTCACAGCGTTCTGTGGGAGTTGATTTGATGAATTGAGAAGCTGATGATGGAAGATGTTTTATTCAGACGCTTAAGTAGGGCAGGGTGTCTCTCTCTTTGTTGTGGTGGAGGTGGGTTGAGTGCGTTGATTCAGATTTAGTGCTGTGAGTTTTGGCAGGAAGTGAAAACATCATGCCATGTCATTCTGTCACAGATGAGAACTCACTGCGGTGTTATGAATCAGACCTCAGATGCTGCTGTTCCTCTTAATTCAAATGTTTTGGCTCATTCAGACACATTTTTAGGAAGTATCAGTGGGATTTTATGTCAGTAGATTGCTATGGGCTAAATATAAAAAATATATGTATTATTGGTGTTGCAGTCAATCGAGTTACACCTTGTGCGTTTTCGTTTGGATGGAATATTTTGGCTTGCTTATTTATGAGTCATATTTTGTATTAAATTAAATATATATGTATAAATATAATATTAATATAAAATTATGCTCTATAGCCATAAGCTCTCCTGTTGTTTATTCTCCTGAATAATTGTGATTTCATTACTTTAACCCATTAACACACACACACATATACATATACATATATATATTCAGGATTTTTATGTGGAACATATATGCTAATTGAATCTATGCTATGAAAATTGCATATGTTTTCCAAGCTGTACTGATTCTTGCATTTAATTGTTCTTTTCTGTAGACCAAAGTTCTCTGTGCACGTGTGAAATGCATAAAATTTAGCCCAAAAGTGCTTAAATATTATTAGACTGCCCACACAGTGGCTCGTGGTTATGAATATCATTATTTCTGTTCAAATTGTGGCTAAATGCAACTATTATACAATGGGTGAATATTATAATGGATGAATCTCACAAATATATGTTTTCTCAAATCAAATAAAAATATTTTTCTGCATGAAATACATTGTATCAACTATGTAATCAAATATGTTGGATTAAAACTACTATAATTAAGCTCAGAATAACAAATAAGTCCAATAATGTACAATTATGCATGCCCAATTATGTGTATTATAAATTATATTTATCATATGTATTTTTGCATGCATGAATTAGGGAAATTTATTATCACAAAATAAAAATAAAATAAATTGACATTAAAATAGACTTTATGAAAAATATATGTTGTATTATATTCTTAATTAAATTATATTATAATAATATATATTATATAATTAAATTATCTTCTTCATTAAATTATACTTTTTTTAATGATGTGAACAGTTCTTGATAGTCTTTATTGCATCTAAGGCATCAATATCCCTCAAAATTGATATTGAAATTCTTGCAATTATTTTCAAATCTCAAGTGGATTTCAAGTTTGGTTCTTTCGGTTCAGTTTGATTTATAACTGGTTAAACATCAGTGCAATAACACACGCATCACTAAAGTCTTGTCGCAGTAGGACGGCCTGACGAGTGAAGGTAACATGCTGAGCTGGACACCAGGGAACGGAGGCTCAGATTGTCTTTAGATCTCCAGGGAAACTAGACAAGTCTGCTCTTGTCTGAAGGAAATCCATTCTTCTCATGGAGAGCTGATGTACTGATATGTCCCTCGTTTGCCTCTGCGGTGTCTCACTGCAGATCAAGAAAATGCTTGAAATCAATTGTCTGTATGGATGAGCCTCTGCGGGCTGCTTATGGATGCAGGTCACTGGTTTCTTCTGGTCCCCGGGAGATTTTTGGTTAAATGAAGTTCCAGCTGGGTCACAACTGCAGGAGAGAAGGAGAAATCAATAGAAAGAGATGCATGATTTGTTTTCTTTTGGGTGGAGAGAGAGTTTCATCAATGACCTCATTTGACAGTCTGTGTCAGTCTCGAGTCCTATCCAGATGGTAATTGTTTTTCAACAGGACGTGAAGTCATTTATGGACGTTTTAATTTGGTTCAATTTAAATGGCACAGAAAAGCTTTTTTGAACTTAGCCATAGGCATACTTCTTCTCACTTTATGTCAGGGGTGTCAAACTCAATTGCACAGGGGGCCAAAATCCCAAAAAACTTTAGGTCACGGGCCGAACAGGATAAACATTTATTGAAAACACTAAAACTAAACTTTTAAAACTTACCTTTTTTTAAATTAGATGTGAATAAAAACAGACAGACATATTATTCTGGAATAAATCAACATACCTTAAATAACTTAAAAATATAAAAATATTTAAAAAATACTTAAAAATTAAAATATATCCTGTCTAAATTACCTATACAAGTTAGAAATAAAGTAAACAAGTAAGTAAAATAAAAGTAAATAAAAGTTACAAGAACAAACATTCAAATTTCTTTACTCTTATGTCATTTTATATAAAACTTAAAAAGATTTATATATAAAAGATTTTGCTCTCCATAAAAATATATCCTGTCAAAATTATACAAATTCAAAATATGGACATGCTGCATAACAAAACCTGGAAATCTAAATACAATTTTTGCTTTTCAGCAATAAAAAATCAAAACATTCAGTTGAATTTGCTCTTATGTCATTTGTCTTATAGTGCCGTCTTATTAAATTATTTAATTACTGCCACATTAGCTCCGCAAATGAGACACACGGGTAACCGGCAGTATAACCCATGGGTTATTGCAGATTTTACAAACTATATCACTATTTTTTTACACGTAATAATATTTCAATATATTTGTTACGTCCCTAAGGACGTAATGTTTGTTATTTTTGCGCTGTATTTTCTTTCTGGCGCTTGTACTGTCACTCTGACAGCTGGCGCTGATATGCTGTCTGACCTGTCAATCATGCAAGAAGACGTGATTGGCTGTTCTGCCATGAGGGCGGGCTCTTCTCATCCGATGATCAACACCTGAATTTCGCGCACAAGCACTGTGTACCGAGCCTGAACAGTTATGGATAATTGACAATAACAATCGCGCGGTATTAGCGCGAGCGCGAAGCATCATTAGCCACTTCCTGTTTAATACAGGAAGTGTTTGGCGAGTCAGCTGGAGCGCGGGACATCTCGCGGGCCATTAATAAAATGCTCTCGCGGGCCGGACATAATTACACGCCGGGCCGGATGTGGCCCGCGGGCCTTGAGTTTGACACCTATGCTTTATGTAGTAGTGGAGTTTTGAAATGATTCTATATGAATAAAATGACATCAGAGTTACTGCTGAAAAAGGTCCAATTAGGAAAACAGCTGAAATTGGTCATTGCAATATCAGCAACAGGCAATGCATTCTGTTTTTGTCAACATTTGCATTCTCACCATGTCACCACATGTCATATTTCCTGTGAATTAATTCCTGTCTGAATGCATAAGTGTCACGTATAATGCCATCAGATCTTACTGGGAGGTTTTTACATACCTGCTTTAAATAACTGTGGTCAGAATGAAATATTTGTTTCTCTTTTTCAAGCATGAAGCATTTTTAGCAAAGGCACTAAACTCAGAGAAACAGAGACACTAGACACTGCACTTCCTGCACCTGTCGTGTGATCACTTACTCGTATGTCTCCTTAGGTGTTACCCATTCCCGCTAGTATAAAACCCTCTTGTGTTTCCCTTGTCTTTGTCGGTTGTTGACGTTCATCTGTGTGGATGCTGTCTCCGTGTTCGCTGTCTCCTGGATCCCAGGTTTTTGTACAAGTATGCCTTTTCTGTTTATATTTAAAGTCTTTTGTTTATTTTTATTAATAAAGAGTGTTCTGCTTCGAATCTGAATCTCCTCGTGATTCTCCGCATCACACCAGAATCATAACAGTATGATTCCCACTGTATGTTTTTTTAAAGCATTCTCAATGCATAGCACAGAGAATGATGACAAATGTCAAGATACGTGCCAATATTTTGTGAATTGGGACAGTTTCTGAATTTCTGCCTTGTGTAAGGTTTCTTGTCATGAATTAAAAATGTCAGCCCAGCACATGCTATACATTTCTGTAATACTGACGATTTTATCGTATACTTGTTTTATCGAGTATGGAACATGTTTATATTATAATCAAAGGATACATGATTTTGTAAACTGAGCAACATTTGGGTGATTGGGACAACACATCTTATCATTGATTTAGGCTGAAAGCGTATTTATTACTCAAGTCGGTTCATATCCTCGTTGCATATGAGATTTGATATAATCTCATATGCAACGTTTCTTTTTTCTGTTCGTCAATGATGAACAGTCCGTTTTTCTTTATTTCTGTTTAACATAATTTCTCAGTGTTTATTATGAATTCATACACAGTTCATACAATACAAGGCGCCAAAAGTCATTGAAAAGTGTAAAGAAAAATTTGATTGAAACTGTATTACTGCAACAAAATATAGTGTATTTATACTGTAATGTGTTATATAACTATGATGTTTCTATTTTCAGAATTAGGTTATTTTATTTGAGCATGACCCAGCATAAGAAGCAGTAAAACAGCAAGCTTTTTTAATCCTTTTCATAAAAAATTATGATAACTGGGGCAGATTAAGGATTAATAAAGATTTATTTTCTCGCTCTTACTTTCAAAATTTTATATCATGACATCAAAACGCTCGGGTACGAGTTCTGTGAAAAATGAGTTATGACAAAAGAGCTGAAAGACAAGCTAAAATGGCAGGGTGTCTTTAGCAATTTTGTTTTTATGGCACATTTGCTTTTGTTAACAGTAACGGGCAGTTTAGGGTTCAGTTCAAGTAATTCACGTTCATCTGTTTTGCATAAAACTTAACATGCGTTTATCTCCACTTAACATCAATACACAAAATGCATGCAAACTACATTAAGTTTACTTCACAATTATGCTACGGTTCAAAAACTTGGGGTCATTTTTTAGTGTGATGCCAGAAATTACAACTTTTATTCAGCAAGGATGAATTAAATCAATCAAAAGTGACAGTAAAGACATGTATAATGTTACAAAAGATTGATTACAAATATAACTTTCTATTCATCAAAGAAGTGTATCAATGTTTCTGCAAAAATATGAAGCAGCACAACTGGGGATGTTGTGCTGCTTCTTAACCAGTTAACTGTTTTCAACATTGATAATAATCAAAAATGTTTGTTGAGCATCAAATCATCATAGAATGATTTGTGAAGGATCGTGACATTGAAGACTGGAGTAATGATGCTGAAAATACAGCTTTAATCACAAGATTAAATTACATTTTATTATATATTCACATAGAAAACAGCTGTTTTACACTGATATAATATTACACTGTTTTACTGTATTTATCATCTAATAAATTCAGCTTTAATCACAGGATTAAATTACATTTTATTATATATTCACATAGAAAACAGCTGTTTTACACTGATATAATATTACACTGTTTTACTGTATTTATCATCTAATAAATTCAGCTTTAATCACAGGATTAAATTACATTTTATTATATATTCACATAGAAAACAGCTGTTTTACACTGATATAATATTACACTGTTTTACTGTATTTATCATCTAATAAATTCAGCTTTAATCACAGGATTAAATTACATTTTATTATATATTCACATAGAAAACAGCTGTTTTACACTGATATAATATTACACTGTTTTACTGTATTTATCATCTAATAAATTCAGCTTTAATCACAGGAATAAATGACACTTTACTATATATTCACATAAAAAACAGCTGTTTTACACTGATATAATATTACACTGTTTTACTGTATTTATCATCTAATAAATTCAGCTTTAATCACCGGAATAAATGACACTTTACTATATATTCACATAGAAAACAGTTATTTTAAATTGTAATAATGTTTGATCAAATAATGATGAGCAGAAGAGACATAAATGGCAGTGTATGTAAAATGATTTTGCTTCTGCCATGATTCTTCCATTGACACATCAGCCGCTCAGAAAGTGGGCGTTTAAAAACATTCCCACTGACAATTATAATTGTATGCAATTCCCACTGACATTTATGTGGATCTTAGCATCTTCCTGGTGTGTGTTGAAGGCAGCAACATTTCACTTTACAGGCTTGTCTGAATAGAGCTTTTGTTTGAAGATGAAAGAACTTTGTGACGAGGACAACGTGAGATCAGCATTTGAATGAGAAACGGAAAGAGCAAATGAAATGGAGAGATTAACAAACATGCATATATTATAGGGATTTAGTGGAATATGTGGAGATGGGCAATGACAAAACTAGATTAACCGTCGTGGATGGTGGTGATGTCAGATGTGCTATAATGTGCTGAGAAAGATGAGCAGCACATGCCATACCATACTGGATGGGAACATTCTGTCTCTCTGAAAGCACAGAGATAAATATACATATTGCCGTTAGCATTTACTAAATGACTGAATGACCGTACTTGTCCTCCTCCTGTCCTCGTTTCATTCCTTCAATCTGTCCAGCCAGGCGAGCTGGGAGGGTAAATCAGAAAATGAATAAAAGGGAATCCCTCATTCCACACTCCTCTTCATCAATCTGAAATCAATAGCAAACCTCATGAGGGAAACCGCTTTCATCTGCTTCAGCACAGACTCAAACCTAGTTCATCAAGCCTGATGAATTACACTATTTTTTTAATAAAAAATAGCTTATTTGAGTTATGATGACAACCTTTAATTATATTCTCCAACATTGCAAACACAATTTCGCTCACAGCGTAAACAGTCATAACATATTCGTGAGGTCATCACACTGTACTAGATTGCATACTTTCTTGCGTTCTGCCTGTCTAATGTGCTTTCTCAACAAATTTGGCTTCGTCCCGTCTTTTAATAACCGTGTTCTTCAATCCACAGCGGCGCTGAGCAGAGCTCACTTCAAAACAGAAGAAGGTGTGTATGTGTGTTTATCTAAGCCTCATACTCATTGGTCGGTAACCGCTCGTTACCGACCAATGTTAAAATATTTGAGAAAACCAATCAAGTCAGAGAAGGCGGGCTTTATGTGCTCACAGGAGCGGATGAGGCTTTGGGATGGGGGTGGGACCCACGGCTGCTCTCGCTGCTAGTTGAGAAGCACAAGAACGATATGTGCTTTCACTTCAGAGAGTCACTGACAGAGCGACGTGCAACGCAAACTCAGCATGCGCAGTAAACTAGGTACGCTCATGAGACACGAGATAACCATGTGAAGTGGCGAATTTGTCCCTCTTTTGTGGTCGAGATATTATATTTCGGCGACATTAAAGAATCAAAAATACTAAGACAAATAGGGAGTTTGGCGGTTCCACTTCAAAAACGTCGACATAATAGGATTGGCGAGTTAACCGTGACTCCAGATAAGTGAACTCCACTGTAAATAGAGCTACTGATTAATTAGCACATGATTTTAACTGAATTGTGTTGCCCTAAAACAGCATAGCAAATCTGGAATTGATTTTTAAATTGCATTTTAAATTACAAACAGAAGGCTTTTCAGTCAGAACATAATCAGAAATAGGTTTTTCCCCAAATCATTCAGCCGACTCACCTGTTGCCTGCATTGGTATGTGTATAAATGAATAAATTAATGAATAAATGGAGACACGGGGAAGGTAATTAAATAAAAATTTTCCCAGTGACTCTGTGAACCCGTTGAAATAGAGCATGTTTAATCATCTGGAGTCTCCTACGACCTCTGAACTCCTCAAAACCCCGGGGGCAAGTCCTAATGTAGCGGTAATGAGCCGGCTCGCGGGTACGTCTCCGTGACGACCGGACGGACCCCATCGACTCCAGCCAGAGAGAATCATGTGCGGCGTAATGATATTAATAAAGCAGACTGGCAGACAAACAACAATGAAAAGGGCAGGACTGTGTCACAAACACGTTCATAATTATATAGCGTGACTCTGAAGACTGGAGTAATGATGCTGGAAATTCAGCTTTAATCACGGGAATAAATGACACTTTAACATGTATTCACATAGAAAACAGTTCTTAACATTTCACAGTATTTTGACTGTAAATGCAGCCTTGGTGAGCAGAAGAGACTTTCAGAAATCCTGAAGCACTGCGGCTCATGTGTTAGGATGATCTTCATGAAAACTAACTTGTATTTGGATAATTTATCACGAGTGCATGATGACATTACCAGTTAATGAATTGTCATTCGTTAAAGAGTTGATTAATTCGGTGTTGGTGCCGTTTTTTTTCCAAAATCACCCAATCAGTTTGAAGAGCATGTGGAAACCTTCACGGGCCGCCGGTGATCCGAGCGCCGCTGCTGTAATGGGATGCGTCTGAATAAACCATAAACACAGGGAATCTCACTCCGGAATACTGATGAAACTGATCTGGATGTGAAGGTTTTGGTGTACAAACACACACACACACACACTTACTTTTTATCTAATTATTCATTCTCGTCTGGTTTGAGAGCTTAATAGATACCGGCAGCTTGTTCTGGTTGCTGGGGCCCAGAGGCAGACATCAGATACACTTACACTCACACTCACACACACACACACACTCGCACACGCGCACACACGCACACACTTAAATGTTTTGTTGTTTCATTTGCTGTCTGAGACCCATTGATAGCAGCTGTTTCCCTGGTAATCACCAAACAGACCCTCCATCACTTTCTTTTTTCTTTCTTTCCTTACTTCTTTCCCTTCCTCCTTCCTTGTTGTACAGTTGTTTGTTTTGCAGACTGATGAGTTGATGTGATATGTCGACGTCAATCAGCTGCTTGCTAAGTGAAGAAGTGAAGCCTGATTCTGATCATCTGTCTGGTTGGTGAGGTTCGGCCATAAAGAAGATAATCTGCTTGTGATGTGGCTTTAAAGTATTAAAAAAAATGAATATTTTTTAATAGAAATGTTTTATAGAGTATATTTTTTTACATTTGCTTTAAAAGATTATATAAATGTAATGAGATCTATCTTTGAATCGATCGATCAATCTGTCGACGGGGAGCGGCGTGATCTACCTGTCGTCCAAGGGCAGAAGTAACGGAGCGATCGAGCCATATCCAGCCATCAAAAGAGCCATAGGTTCCCGACCCCTGCTTTAAACATAATGTTTTATTTCAGCTAACTTAAAATAAAACTACAAAAATGACGAATACCCAACTGTCACAGTTCTGTCATGTTTTCTCCCGTGATTCTCCCAGTGTTTTTCCATCTACCTGTCTCGTAATCAGTCTCCTCGTTAGTCTTGTCATCGGTGTCTAATCAACCCTTGTGTATTTAAACCCAGTGTTTCATTCAGTCTTTGTCTTTTGTCACTAATGTTTGGTCACCGGGTCACTAATGTTAGATGTTGCTTATCCCGTTGGACTATTATTTCTAGTTTGCACAAGAAGTGCTCTCTTTTTTTGCATTTAAAATGTTTTTGTTAAGTTTATGACTAAAGAAAGTCTCAGTTTATTCCTTGTGCCTCGTCTTCATCTTCCGCCTATCACAAAAATTATAGAAATAAAATCTTATTAAAATATGAACAATCTATAATAGTATATTACTGAAGTTAAAATTTCTAATTTAATATTATAATAATACATATAATTTATTGACTTAATATGTATGAATTGTTTATTTTATTTTTGAATGTCTTTTCATTTGGGACAATAAATCTGTTCCATTCATTTATTATCAGCCTCCTTTTCCTGAGGATTGTTATGTGTATTCAAAATGTGCAGTGAAAAACCTCATCCTTCTCACCATGTGTGTGGGTATTTTTGTATAAAGAAATGCAAAACGGATTATTTTGAATATATATATTTTTAATCTTTCTTTTATCTTTCTTCCAATTCTTTCCCTTCACCTCTTTCTCCTGGTGATATACAACTGTGCTCTGACGGTGTGTTTGTCACTCTTCACTTCCTAATAAGGTCTCAGAAGAGCCGTGGAGGAAACGTGCAGACTCACTCACTCACACACACACACACACACACACACACACACACACACACACACACACACACACACACACACACACACACACACACACACACACACACACACACACACACACACACACACACAATCATTTGTTTTCCCCTTCGTCTCTCTGCCCTGTCATCTAACCTTATTCCTGTCATCCTCTCTCTCTCTCTCCCCCTCTCTCGGTCCCTTCAGCAGTCTCTCCCTCTTCTCCAAGTGAACACATTTTAACCTTCTGTTAATTGAGATTTTCACACAGATATATACCCTATTGTAACTGGGATAGTTCTCTGAGGGGATAATTTAGCATTTTACAGAAATTACTTGTGATATTTAATCCCATCCAAAACACATCTGTGTTTTTTTTCCTCTGTAAAATTTATGGAGCACATTAGACTACTTGTCATTTTTCAGCTAACCGAGGTCTTCCTTTGAGAAATCATTTCACTTCCGGGTGTGTGTGTGTGTGTGTGTGTGTGTGTGTGTGTGTGTGTGTGTGTGTGTGTGTGTGTGTGTGTGTGTGTGTGTGTGTGTGTGTGTGTGTGTGTGTGTGTGTGTGTGTGTGTGTGTGTGTGTGTGTGTGTGTGTGTGTGTCTGTGATTGTGTAATATTAGTCATTGCAGTAACAAGGCTTTGCCTTCATTTATTTTGGCCTTTGCTGAATAATGTAACTAGACCTAATTTTCTTATTGTGCTCATTTAGGATTCAGACTTTGTGCCAAATTTCTGGGTAAAGTTGGTGGTTTCAGATCTGCTGGCATCAAAAATGCCTTATAAAGAAAATTAAATCATTATGAAAAAGCTAAACCTGCTCAGAATTGCACTGTAAGAAAAAAATCTGTATTAAAGTGGTTCGGCAGAACATTTCAAGTACATTTTAGTGAAGTTTACAAACATTTCTAGGCAATCTGTTTTTCCCTTTAAAACATGAATAAAACGGCAGCGAACAATCAATACGGAAAACTATTTCATGTCACGTTTGGCCAAATGTTCTTAGAAGTAGGAATGTGCAAAACCGACAGATTGACAGATGATTATAACTCACCTAGTGAATAGTGCACAAGGTGCACAAACCTTTGATTTATAATCCGTCAGTCTATCATTTATCCTCCATACAGTAACCTTGAGCATCAATTATTCCCTGCTTCTCCTACAAAATACACAGTCATCATGACCGGCTGAAGTAGAAAAAGCATCAATCATCCGCTATCATGTTGTCACATGATATTAGACATCAACCAGTGGCTTTCCCATACTCGTTTCTTAACACTCAGGGGGAAAGAATAGTGCCCAAAGCCAGTGTTGTTTCTTCGCATGTAATTCATTGGCTCACTAGAGGAATGTCTGTATGCAAGTCAAGTAAAAGGCCAAACTGGCCCCAAACCTTGAGATGAACACAATTTGCAAAGCACAGTTGTCCATCTTTCAGTGTTGTCAAGCATGCAATGCAGAACCACAAACTGACGGTTTATCGAATCATCAATTGGCTATTTGACGTCAAGTGTACATTGGCGTTGTGCCCATTTATGAAGCTGTTCTCCATTATCCGATCATCATTTGTGCTGCCAAGACTGAATATGCATCCTAATTTGTGTAGTAATGCACTGTCCTATACTGTTTTGTAGAAGAAATTGTTTTTTCACTATTTCTAAAAAACTATTATAAAATTTTTACTTTTAATACCCGGATGATGCACTTAAATAACCGAAAAAACAAAGTGTGAAATGCTGGCCACTTCATGCTCTGGATTGTCGCACTTTTAATCCCGTAGTGGAAGAGGAGGAGGAGGAGGAAGAGGGGCTTTCAGACTTTTATATACAGCACGGATGAGTACATAAGTACATTGTGTATAATTGTATAGTGCGTCAATTGGTGCGCACACCTCAGAATTTTTGACTTCATTAAATTCATAGCACTTTTCAAAATATACATTGCTTCAAAGCATCTTTACAAAACATCATGTTTATAATATCTTAATAACATCATACCTTATAGATGCCTTTAAGAGGCCTTATTATGACATTTTATAACGTCATAATTTTTGTTTTTGGGCTCTGCTAGAATAGCTTTCCATGGTTTTGTGTTAGTAACAATTTTATCCCATATTCTCATTGTTGTGACTTGTCTTTTCCCAGCCTGTCAGAAACGCTCTGTTTAGTTCCTGTCTCTATGAAGCCCCTCCTTCTGAAATGCACACTGTGCTCTGATTGGTCGTCTGGATTACTGTGTTGTGATTGGTCAAGCGAGGTTCAACACACTACTAACTCAACCAGGTCCCACCTCTTCATTTAGCATATTCATTGAACGGTAATTATTTAAATGAGGAAATTTAAATTATTTAATAATAATAATAATAATAATAAATTTATTATTTAAATGTGTTCGTTCCCGGATGAAAATTCAAGAATGGAGGCGTTTCACAAATTCAGAAACAGTGACACTGATATAGAGAAGAACTCCCGCTGGAGGGACTTTGTGCTTTGCGGAGCTTTTTCATGCTCAAACATTACACACAAAAGAAGGATGCACATGAGGAAAAAAGCATAATAGGGTGTCTTTAAGGACTGTATTTCAGCACAGATATTGAGTGGTTTAACTGGAATGTGTTTAGTGCAAAAGACGCATGTGTTTGTGGTGAAATAGAGCATGCAAATGTGGTGCAACTGTTAGCAGAATCTGTCCCTCTGGTTTCTGTGCAACTGATTACTCTACTAAAACATATTGTTGGAAATTTAGAGCATTAAAAGCATAGTTACCATGGCTGAGTTGGAAATCTCCCTTGATAACCTCACTCTATTCCAGTGGTTCTGAAATAGTGGGGTGCGCCCGTGACCCTGGGGAACATGCTTTTTTTTGCCAGGGAGTAGGTTTTCTTGCACTGAACAAAAGCAGCAGATATGAAGTTCAGGTAACAATCCCTTCATCCTTTGACGTCTACGATCACATCGGTGTTCATATGTGTCATGTGATCAACCGCTAAATTCACACGTGTTTTCACGCGATATCTGGCACTGACACGCTCAGAGCTTGTCATTTATCACAACAATTCAGTGTTTTCAACTACATAAGGTTTCTTTTAGGTTTCAAACATTTAAATACTAATAAGTATTGGCAAAAAAATACATTTCTACTTTGAAAAATACACACGGATGTCTATAAAAGAGGAAATGGCAATCCATTACATTTTAAACTGACAAGGTGTTTTATTCATATCAGATACACATTGCATTGGTAACTATAAACTTCACTCTGTTCTTCTCCCACTTCACTGGCCACTTACTATCACGTATTTCAGGAGAAATGACTGAATTGACGTGTAAATCAGACAGATCAGATTCTCTGAACTGCGGCGCAAACTAACACAGCGGCACCATCGCGCTTCACAGATCAACAAACATGATCGTTATACAAATTAGGCGACAAAACACATTCACTTCCACATATCTGAGAATCTGAATATCAGGTAGCTGAAAACAGAGCCAACAAGTTGGGGACTATTTTGAATAAAGAAGAAAAAACTAAATAAATGGGATTATCTATTATACAGCGCTTTTTGTGACTGCGGTATGTCACGTGACAAGCATGTTGCGTCGCCATGGAAACAATAAGGTGAAAGTTTGCGCAAAATGTTTAATTCTTCCTAGGGGGGGCGTGACAGAAAATAATTGAGAAGCACTACTCTATTCCCTGTATTACTCCACTATTATAGTTCACTAAATGGAGTGAATGAAAACGAGTGAATGAATTCGGACACTGAACAAGGGCTGCCGCTTTTGCTCTTGAGTTTGTTCTTGCTGTTTAATAATCATTTGAAACTTGGCTAACTTGTTAAGTAATAATGAAAAGATTTAGCATGGAAACTAACATGTATAAACCTTAATAAAACAGCTTAATAATCAATTAAAAAGGATTTATAGCTGAATGATGTTATGCTGTAGCCACATTGGACAGGGGTTTGGAAAACGGACGGATGGATGATTCACAGGAATTTATTAGGCGCTCAACTCTCTCAGTGCATTATGGGTATTCTGTAGAGTGTACATCAGTTATACACTCATTTAATGCTGTGCATTATGGGATTGAATGATTGTCCACTATAGTCTCGGACATCAAATGTCTTTCCCCAGAAATAGTGCCCTATTTAAGGGCATAGGGGGCAATTTTTAACATAGCCCAAAAAAAATGGAAATTGTGAATTCATTTACTCACCTGTATAACTTTCTATCTTTTGTAGAACACAAAATGAGATCTTTACAACAATGCTTCAGTTGTATTTGTTCATGCAATGAAAGTCAATGCGATACAGATTGCAAACAGGTTTGAAATGACATGGGGGTGAATAAACGGAAATAAAAATGAGGAACATATTTCAGAGTAATAGTTGGAGGAGCTTTTGGACATACGCATACACGCATTTCAGTATGCAAATACTATTCATAGCACTTCAGTTCCATTAAAATTACATGACACACCGCACACATAAATACATTAAACTCCTCTGCGTCTCACACACACACGCTCCAGCTCTGTTTACATCTAATCCTCTCTACAGCTCTTCACAATTCATGAAATATGTTCAAGCATACTCGCTGTCACCCCCTGCTTTTCTTTCAGAAGCGCAAGCTGTTTTTAAACCTCACTAAACCCAATTCTCACTGAACCTCTGCAAATATCGTCTGAGCTGAGAGGCCGATGCAACCCGACAAAACTGGAACACTTCCTAGAGGCTTTTTGTAGTGTGAGTGTTTACCGGGTTCTAGTTTTGTTGTGTCGAACCTTTACATCCATTGCACAGTACAGGTGGTGATGTGTCCAGCATTTTTTCTGTCAGTAATCCTGCACAAAACAACGCCATCCCAAACACTGCAGGGTAAAAGTTTGGGGGTTTTGAAAGAAGTTTCTTCTGCTCATCAAGACTGCCTTTATTTGACCAAAAATACATTAAAAACGAAATATTATTACTATTCAAAATCACTGTTCTCTATTTGAATATTTGAAAAAATTAAATATATTCTTGCGATGCAAAGCTGTATTTTCAGCATCATTCCTCCAGTCTTCAGTGTCACACGATCCTTCTAAATTCATTCTAATATGATTCATATTTTTTGAAAACGATGATACATATTCTCCAGGATTCTAAGTTCAAAAGAACAGCATTTGTTTGAAATGGAAATCATTTGTAACATTCTTAACTGTCACTTTTGTTCAATTGAATGCGTCCTTGCTGAATAAAAAGCATTGCTATTATTCTTTTTGTATCTTCTTGACCCCAAACGGTAGTTTACTTCATGTTTTAAGGTGTGGATTTTCACAAATGTTGTTGTTAAAATATTGTCCTTGAATCATTATAAATATTTAGTTCAGTTCAAATTGGTTGCATACCACATTTTATAGTACACAGTGTACATAAATGATATAAAGTTGTAATAGTGCATATGCACAAGCTCCGTATATCACTGTAGACATCACCCACATTGCTTTGTCGTTTGTCATTAATGTCGCCAATGTGAATCATTTCTGGCGGCTTTGATGTTTCCGATTTGTTCATTTGGATGCAGCTCAAACCAATGGCGTTTTGTTGTATTTTCATCACTGTCTCGGTTTAACATCTCTTTGGCTGGTTTAAATGAAGCGTTGGACAGAGGACGGATAGAAGCTGTTCTCTGATCCACAGGTTTAATGAGACTCGAGGGTGGAAGAGACACACAAAAAGCCAAGCGTGGGCGTATCCGGAACAGGTTTTAATTACAAACCGCCCCATCAGGAGGCAGAGATGGATGGAGGGAGAGAGTAAAAGTGAGGACTTGCATTGAGGGACACGAGAGCAGAATATCAGAGAGACTGACTGGAGGGTGGGCTCTTGTGTGGACTTTTTTTCATGAAATGTTAAAATCTCATCATCTGTTAGATGAGTTTTTAGTCTGAAAATTCTGTTGTTTTTCTTGTCTGCCGTAAGAATGAAGCCATAAATCTGTCAAAGATGCCAGTGAGACAAATAGCTGAAATCAGTATTCGGTGCAGGTTCACGAGGCTGTACTGCAGTTAAAACAAGCACTGAAAGAATAGTGTGTGTGTGTGTGTGTTGAACTGGGTCACCTCGCGCATCCGGCCTCTGAAGGCTTAAGCTCTCTTCCTGTCTGTAGTTTCTCACTCTGTGTCTGTTACACCTCTAACTAAACACAACACTTGATGTTTCACAGGTTGCAATGATCAAGTCAATATGAAATTAAAACTGGCCCTCTGTATTTTCCTAATTGCATAATTTAGTTTTTTTCATCAGTTTAATAAGTTGCTTTGCCTCTGAAACGACTTTAATTTAAGTCTTTTTTGTTTGTGTTTTGTTTTTTAAATTACATTTTATTTGTATTTATATATTATTTAAAGATACAATATGTAACGTTTGTCCATCTAGCAATTAAAAAACCTAAACTGAATGCATTTTTCTGAAGAACATTTTGTCTCATTCACTAATAATTGCGTTGATTTTTTTTCCGTATTTGTATGCACAGGATAACTTCTCACGAAAAGATCTTGTTTGATCCTTATTCAACGATATGCCATTTCAAGTTAACTTTAGGTTATCACTTTTCCTGTGATGCTATAGTGTCACACTCATTCACACAGTCACACACACTCTCATGCTCAACCCAGGCGTTCATTAAAGCACTTGGTTTCATTTAATTGTCATTATTGTATTCCCTATATTCCAGCAAACACAGCATCTAGCACTACAACAAAGGGTTTCAGCTCATGTCTCATGCATTTTAATGCGTCTCTGTGGAGACATCAGAGGAGCCCGTGAGCCATAAACACACTGAACCTGATCCAGCTCTGTGTTATCCAGTAGAAAACCACATGATTGATGGGAAAATAGATGCAGATAACTAAAATTGGTAAATTTATAAATGCTCACGTATTCACAGTGAGAGTATTTAAGATTGTTTCTGGTCTCAGTTTTATCATACAGTGCTTAGTTTTCTGTATCAGTTTGTGACAAAAAAAAACAACATGAAATAAAAGTTCACCCCATTTACTTCGATGTTGTCTATGCATCAGTATTGGGTTGTTTCAAAGACAATAAGTGATCAGTCTAATCATCGCATGTGGACTTAAACCGATCATGCTCTTGAGAAAATAAGCAAGCTAACAGTATACAGCAATGCCTTGAGATACGAGCATAATCCATTCCAGGACTGAACTCGTAACTCAAGTTGCTCGTATCTCAAATCATTTTTTCCCAAAAGAAAAAAAATTATTAGTTCCGGCCCTCCAAAAGACTTTCTTATTAGTGCTAATAACAATGGAAAAAACATGTTTTTAATTGCTATAGAGACATACACACACAATTATAGTATAGAAGTATTTCTGTGATATCAAATAAAATGTGGTTTTAATTGTGAGTTCTTACCTACAAGACAGACGATACAGTAGCAGCTAATGGCGGCATGTGTGGAGGAGGAGGAGGAGGAGGAGGAAAAGGAGGAAGGGATAATGTAGAAAATGCAAACACAATACGGAAGTGTAGTGTTTCTTCCCGTGTTGTGTATTGCAGTGTTTTCCAACCTTTTTTGAGCCAAGGTACATATTTTCATTAAAAAAAATCATAAGGCACACCACCAACCGAAGATGTAAAAAATACGCGCCGCGGACTGGATAAGTTGACGTCAAAGCTGCTCTCCACCAAAGCTATAGCACAGGGGTCTCAAACTCAAATGAGCTGGGGGCCGCATGAGGGTAATTTGGGTAAGGCAGGGCCGCATCAAGTATTCCACAAAAAAAGTATTTTCTCAAACGTCATTATTAACAATTCTTTATCTTCAATGGGTTCTTCTGAGCATGAACTGTCCTGAACATAAACAGAATATTGAAGAACATGAACGGTTCTTCTGAATATGACTTGTCTAAATCCAGATACTAAGTCATTATTATGAGAAACTTTATCATTATTTTGAGATATTAAGTCAATATTATGACAAACTTTCTAATTTTTTCTAGATATTTAGTCATTAAAATAATGTATCTCATTTTTTCGAGATACTTAGTCATTATTATAAGAAACTTTATCATTATTTCGAGATACAAAGTCATTATTTTGAGAAACCATCTCATTATTATGACTTAAATCATTTTTTTTCCTCAACTCTGGCGGAAACGGGCTTCCATACTTTCCTGATGTCATGAACATCGTAACATTTGTATTATGGCAGAAAATACAGATATAGGCGACTGCTACCGGCTGTTACTTATCAGCTGGGACTGTGGGACACCTTTAATATATTTGGGATGGTGCCACAGAGGCGTTATTTACTGGATTTTACTTTTATTTATGAACCCATGGGTCCATTGGGACAATCGAGCTCCACTCCCCTCGGTGACACTGTCAACGGAGCATCGGTGTTGGTCGTTAATTTGCAGATTCGTCATGATAACATATCATCCGCATGGATAGTGGCGATCATATCGATCATAATGATGGAAAAACAAAATACAATCCGCATGACTCTAAATCCAATGCCGATAACATTAACACAAAGTAGAACATGCTCAATTTCAATCACAATAAGAAGTAATAATTCTATGACGGCTTTGACAAATGTGATGTTACACGGGCAGCTCCATAGTTGTGAAATGTTTCTGTCAGACTGCGTCAAGCCCGGCCGATGCCCCGCCCCTGTGAGTCATATACTCCACTGTGATTGGCCCCCAGGAGTCATGTACTCCACTGTGATTGGCCCCCAGGAGTCATGTACTCCACTGTGATTGGCTGGTTTATACAGCTCCAGCTTGCATGAAAAAGGAATCTTCCGCACACTAAAGCGCTATAGAGCGCGCCCGATCGTGACGTAGTTTTACGACAGCCGCCATTTTGGGGGACCACTTCTAATCAATGTCATGGGGGAAGCGACGTTAAAGCAAGTGTTATCGCAGAAAAAAACGTTTTATGTAAATCTAGAGAGAAAAGTGAGCGTAAGAGTCAAACTAAATATAGAGATGGACTTGAGAATTTTGAAAGAGACAGGTACGAGGCAAAATAGCGTTAATAAAGGGACAGGATCCGTATGAAATTGTGACCTGGTCTACGGACGTCAGTCTTCTACCGAACACAACATACATTAATGTTCTCAACTATCTGGTTTTCACCCCAAGTCCTTATACAGCCGAAGATCTTCAGTGTTACAAAGGACTTGACGCTTACAATCAGCTAGTGTGTGTCTGGGTGCGAGAAGTGTCCTGTGTCATCAATGACAGATGTGTAACCACTGCCAAGGTAGATGAAATGGTTTTCATTAGCAATAAAGTTTATAAAAAAATAGAGGCATTCCTACTTTCTAATCCAACAGTTTGGACCAAAAATATTTTCATTTAACATCTTTATAAACTTTTGTTACCTGAACAGATCTTGCAAAATGCTGTTTATTGATGTCCTACACCTGTATGAAAAGCTAAGATTAAAGTATGATTTTTTTCTACAGAAAATACACTCAAAAACCCCAAACAGAGGTCAGGTGTTGTTACATATATTATCGGCAAACTGTTGGATACCGCCTTTTTGCAGGCACGTAATATACATGGATATAATGCTTGATAATTGCAGAACATAAAGTGTGTGTCGTGGGATGGTTTTTAATTCACTGTAGATCCGGATAAGCACATCCATGTGATCTAACCATGATCTACATTTGTTCACCTTTAATTTTATTACGTTATTGATGGGCAAGAAGCAAATAGTGTATGTCCAGATCTGGATGATAGCATTGAATATTTCTGACGGACTAAGCCAATCACTCTCTCAACATGAATTCGACTGTTTGCATTTCTCACGTCTGGCCTTTGACAGCTGTTGTGTACGATCACCTTGGTGTGTTATTACCTTAGGCAGCCTAAAATATGACTGTTTCACAACATGATTAACATTCGGTGCGCGCTGTATCCAGCTCTACTTGTCCCCCATTATGGCGGCGACGGTGCGCGTGACGTCATACGGGCACGCTCTATTCATCTTCTTCCATGACCTCAGAACCTTGTTACACTGGTGCCGAAACCCGGGAAGAAGAAGACAGGGGTCGGCTTCGCTGAGGCTCGTAAATGTTTATTGTGGCTTTACCAACTCAAAAATAAACAAACAAAAAGGTCGCCGTTCGGCAGTTTCACTAAGCAGTTTCAGTTTCACTATCGCTTCGCGTCGCGTCCGTAGCTCACGCGTGCCTCTCCGAGCCTCAGTCCCGGTCTCTCTCTCCCGCTCATTCATTTCCTGCGGGCTTTTATCCGGTCTCTCCAGGCCAGTTACTGCACACGAGACACAGGTGTTTATGATTTTGCACTTGACCTACTTACGCACCGCTCGTCTCCCGCCTCTCTCTCCTGTTGCAGCCGGCGCTGAACCACGCCCCCCTCGCCACAGTCTTATTACCCCATAAATGAGGCGGCTTGAGCTGCTCGTATCTAAAATATTTACTCCTATCTCAAAGCAAAAAAAACTGCTCGAAGGCTTGCTCGTATCTCGGAATACTCGTATGTTGGGACACTCATATCTCAAGGTATTACTGTATATTTATTTTGTTAACTCTTTTCCCACCAGCGGATTATTTATTTATTTTTTAGCTTTATGCCTTCTTTTTTATTGACAGTTGAATATAAGTTATTTTCGTTGTTTCAATCTCGAACAAACTAATTAGTAGACGTTATTATTCCTTCACCTGTGTGACACAATATTGTTGAACCTATTTGGTTTGAACGAAATTGCTATGGTTTCAGGAAACAGTCATGACTGGAACAGTTTAGTTTAGTTCCTGTCTCTATGAAGCCCCTCCTTCCGAAAAACACAATGCGCTCTGATTGGATCAGAGTGTTGTGATTGGTCAACAACTTTTAGCATGTTTCACAAATGTCACGCCCCTTACAATAGTTGTTTCAAAACCCTACTTACTAATTCAACCAGGCTCCACCTCTTTATTTAACATCTTGGGTGAGAATTATTTAAATGAGGATTATTGTGACTTGTTTGTTCCTGGATGAACTCAAGATTACAATGAGGAGTTCAGAAACACTAACACTGATATAGAGAAGAACTTCCACTGGAGGGACTTTGTGCTTTACAGAGCTCAAACAGCAACACTACACAAAGAAAGTTGAACCTGAAAAAGCTATAATAGGTCATTTTCAAGTTGTGATAGGCAAGAGGCAAGACTGAGTCAGGATTGTGAAGAGCAAGTAACACCATCAAATCACGTTCACGCATTTACACACACAGGTGTTTCTGCGTCTTGCATGACTCCATTCAGTGTGATCAATGAGCTAATTACTGTCACCTGTGAGCTCGGATCAGTGTGATTGTTACGCACACAATAGGGCTCATTATAGGGTGTTTTGTAAAGTAATATGAGCACCTCCTCTGAAGGGTGCAGGGCATTACTGTCTCGTGTGCGTGTTTGCTGTGCCCTTTAGTACATTAGCATGCTTGGAATGCTGCATAGACCAGGATGTTTTTTAAGAGGAAACACGTAATTGAATACAAATAACTTATTGATCTAGCAGCTAAATTCAATTTTTTTTAGGTGCTTAGATTGTACTGGGACATTCTTGCATCAATTATTGCACTTTTTATGTATTCATTTCAGATTCAGATGTTTTATGTGCCTATAATTTATTATATAAATATGGCCTTTTTATGTTTCTCTTTAATAGTGTGTGTGTATTGTAATTGTTTTTATGTTTCTGTAATGGTTAATCTACCAGTACATGTAAGCTCTTTAGTCACAGTCGGCCAAGTCAAAGTTTGGACTTTGGGACACATTTGGGATTTAGTGGATTCAAAGATATTTCACGCAACAAAAAAAATGTTTAAAGCAACTATTTGGAAAAATATAGGAAGCTATTTGGAAGGCAATATCAACAGAGACTGTGAAAAACTAATGTACATAAAAAAATGTTAGCAAAAAGGCAAGCTGTTATCAAAGCCTAAGGACTTTATACTAAATATTATTCGTATTTCAGTTATTTTGGGTGAATAAAGACTATTTAGTTGTTTCAGTTTGTTATTTGCCTAATAAATGACCATAAAAAATAGTTTTTGACAGATTCCTAAAACATTAGTATTTTCTCTTCATAGATACAGGTAGTCTAATAAATTTAAGCACTGTAGATAATGATGTAGCAGCACAATTCACGTTTATAGATGTTTATTGGATTGAATATGGCACTTTTTAAGTGTTGTGATTAGTTTTAAGCTCTGTACATAATATCCAAAATCCCAATTTTTGGCCTTCATGAAGGAAACAGCTTATGAATTAGAATAAGTTATGTTTTTTGAAAATGTAAAAATTCAGAACGTTTTCTGTGGTGTTTAGGTTTTGCCCCCTAAATCTAATAACTGCTTGTGCCCCTTAGCAGCAAAACTGAAATTGAGAGTTTGCGATAACTTGCAGCTAAGTCTTTTACAGCTGTGGAGAAATTTTGGCCCACTCATCTTTCCATAATTGTTGTAATTCAGTCATATTGGAGGGTTTGAGCATGAACTGCCTTTTTAAGGTCATGCCACAGTATCTCAATAGGATTCAGGTGAGGACTTTGACTAGGCCTCTCCAAAGTCTTCATTTTGTTTTTCTTCAGTCTTTCAGAGGTGGACTTGCTGGTGTGTTTGATCATTGTCCTGCTGCAAAACCCAAGTTTGCTTCAGCTTGAGGTGGATATTCTCATTCAGGATGTTTTGGTAGACAGCAGAATACATGGTTCCAGGTCTTCCAGGTCCTGAAGCAGCAAAACAGCCCTAGACTATCACACTACCACCACCATATTTTACTGTTGGTATGTTTACTGATGTTCTTTTTCTGAAATGCAGTGTTACTTTTACAGCAGACACACACCTTCCACAAAGTTCAACTTTTGACTGTTAAGTTTGTCTAATTGGTCCACAGAGTGTTTTCTTTTGTGACTTCTTGGATGAATAATCACTGCGCTCTTGGGGTAATTTTGGTCAGCTGACCTCAACTGGGAAGGTTCACCACGGTTCCATGTTTTCGCCATTTGTGGATAATGACTCTCGCTGTGGTCCCAAAGCTTTAGAAATTGCTTGATAACCTTTTCCAGACTGATAGATCTCAATTACTTTCTCATTTGTTCCTAAATTTCTTTAGATCTCAGCATGATGTCTAGCTTTTGAAGATCTTTTGGTGAACTTTACTTTGTCAGGCAGATCCTATGTAAATGATTTCTTGATTGAGAGCAGGTGTGGCAGTAATCAGGCCTGGTGTGGCGAGAAAAATTAAGCTCAGCTGTGATTTTGCTCAGTTATATTTTAACAGGTGGGCAATCACTTTTTCACAAAGGGCCATGTAACTTTGGATTTTGTTCACAAAAAGGGCATTTTGTGTTTACTTTTGTTATCTTTGAATACTACTTAAATTTGTTTGATGATCTGAAACATTTAAATTTTATTTAATTTCAAATATTCCAAAAAATAAGAAAGCAAGAAGGGGGCAAACACTTTTTCACACCACTGTAAGTTGATCACTCTAATTTCCTACTGTGCTCTTCAGGGGTACAAAAGTCATTTGTAAAGCCCCCCCAGTCCATCTCATTCACAGCTGTGTTCCAATCGTCTGATAACTGACCGCCAGTCTCTGGTTCTTGAACTCAGCAGGTCACACAAACAAGATAAAGGCTCCTTCATTTATTTAGAGCTTTTAATTTGTCAGTGTGATTCTGCCTGAAGACGCTGTTATCTAGATCCACACAGGAGCTCTCAGATTCTCACCAATGAGAAAATCATTAAAGAGGTCGTGTTCATTTTCTCATTGAAATCTACAAGGACTATGCATAAATGCACATAGTCTTCAAAACCTTGTAATGGACAGGCTGTTCCAGTCAGTTTAATCATGTTCTATATTAACATGCTGCCTTTGTTGAAGGACACACACACACACACACACACACACACACACACACACACACACACAGAGAGAGAGAGAGAACAGAGATTGTGCTGCGCACACACAAACATTCAGGAACACAGAAATGTGTTTTCAATGCTGTCTTAGTTATTAATAAAATTATCAATTAGCAAAATAGTCTCAACCAAAAGAGACTTCTTTGTTATATTACTTATTTTCTTATTATCCAGGGTGTGTCTATGCTGTCATGTTTTCATGTCAGTTCGGTTTTTAAGTGTTTGTGGTCGTGGTCGGGAGGTTTCAGCGCTGTGGACAGGTTGCTTTCCTCTCTGCATGAGTTCCACAGCTGCCATACGAGCTGATTTGCTCTCGGGTTTTGATCTGAGTTTGGCATGGTAATGCGGCAGATGGTTTCTGATGGTGTCCAGAAGTTCAGCGAACTGTCAACTCTTTCAGTGTTTAATCTTCATTTCAAAGCAATTACCCTCTCATCTTGAGTCAAACCATCAGCAGAAGAGCATCAGCCTATCCATCCAAAAAATAAATTATTATATTTGTGACCCAAACCTTTTGAAAGTGTTGAAGACTCTCTGCTATGAACCACATCCATCCCTGTGTGCTGTAATCAGTTTTTTATTAAATTTCCAGCAAAAATATTTTAATAACTTAAATGTACATGACGTGTTATATTTATATCAATTAGAAGCGCATCGAAGTGTAGTTCTGCAATACTCTTCAGAAGTAATTGGATGGGTCTAGTCTCTGTCCCTGTGAGAGTTTAGTCTCTAGACGTGCTGTGAAGCGTCTGACAGCAGGAGCGACGGCCTCGTCTCTGCTGCCTATGAGTAATTACACTGATTTGTGGTCAGTATTAAAGTGTCTATGAATACGGCCTGTTGAAAGTCTGCTGGACAGAATGTTTTCTTTCCACTCAACCAGTGTGTGTTTGGTTTTTGTTCTTGTACGGTTTCTCAGTGAATGACAATGAAGTCAAAAAGCGTTTGGGTGTAGCGTTCTCACCAGAACAGACAAGAAATAATGACTGACAGCACAGAGTCTCGGTGCGCTCTTGTTTATGACACCAGTGTGAATAGCAATGACACGCTGTACCTCAGAGAAATCCTCTCTAGTACTTTCTAAACTTGCGTGTTTGGAGAGATGTGCTTCAGCATCCTAATCTCCCATATTTTGCTCCATCCGTTTTTCTTTACTCCTCTTTCCTCATTTGTTCTTGGCGAAATGAAACAAATGATTCACCCCAGAGGAGGAGATACTCAGCTTTATCCCTTCCTGATGTCACCCGCTGCCGGAGAAGCTTGTTTAGCCCAGCTTTGCTTTAATAAGGTACTGTTAGGGGAACTGTTTGCAAGTATGTAAATGCAGCCGCGAATGCTTTGTCAACACTCGGTAATCACACTTTCTCATTGTCCCTACTTAACTTTCATTTGTGCATTAATGTGGCAGTAAAAAAACTCTAGAGCTCAATGGAGCGATCGAGTTTCCTTCAAATGTCTATCATTAAGCTTATTTTTCAAGCAGCTTCAAAAACGTATATATTCTGGTCTCTTTTTTTCATTTGAGTCCTTTTATAGCTAGTGTTATCAAAGCCTCCGTTCCTTTATTATGATGAAAATGGTTGCGCTGCAGAATGACGTGTGGGTTGTTAAACAGAATCTGATTTGCACCGAGACTTTATATCCCTGGATCCCAATATAACCACACTGACAAACACAAGCAGAGAATATCTGGTTTATTTTTGTCATTCATTACCTAGTGTATTATTATCCATTCCATTGGAGCGCACTTCAGTTAAATGAATTCAGTAATCATCCTCATTCTCAAAACACGTTTCACTGTCTTATTGATAGTTTGGAGAAGAAACGTTTAGTTGTGCTAACAAATTAGTAGCACAGATTGGACTGTTTGCCACTTCCTTCTGGGAATTATGGGTTGTCAAATGCATCGCTGTGGTGATGTGTCGTTACCCTGGGTGACAGAACACTGTATAGCTGAAGGTGTTTGTTAGTCACCTTCCTGTCAGAGGAATCTGTCAATCATTTGTCATAAAGACTGATGTTTAATGGTACATATATTCACACAAATGCTCATTTCACATGTAGATGTTTATGTGTTTATTCCCTGTCAGGAATGAAATAACTATGAATTATACATATATATACAATCTTGTCAATCAAGATTTGTTTCGGTCATGAAAAATAAAGTGGCGTGGTTGATTTTGCTTTTAATCACTTGTGTGGCCTTGTTTGCATCAGCAGAAAAGAAGTGTGGTTTCAGTTGTAGAAAACACTAAAATGTCGTTGTCAGGGTTCTGTCACATTGGTCTGGTTTTCTAGTGTTTTGGTTGAGAGAGCTCTGACACTGACCCATCGTCGTGTCTGCATGCTTTCATGTGTTTCGGGTCGTGCTTCACATCGTCATGCATATTGAAGCATATCGTCATGCTTCTTGTGAACACGCGGCGATGCGAATTATGGCTGCGTGTTCGTGTCTTGTCATGGTGTAACCCCGCCCGTCTTATTCCCTTGTTATCCTTGATTTTCCCCAGCTGATCTCCTCATTATCCTTCCTCCTGTGCCTATTTAATCCCTTCATGTTTGCTGTCCTGTTTCGTTCTTCTGTCGTTGCCTTTGTTGTATCCCTCCATGCTGAATTCTTTCCGTCCGGTCTGTTCTGTTTCTGCAGTCCATGGTTTTCCGTCTAGTTATGGTTTTCCCCCTCAGGGCAGTTTTGGTTTGTGTTTTGTTTTATTTTCATTGTAATAAATACCATTTTTACCCGCACATTTGAGTCCTTGCTATATTCACCCGTGACAGTTGTGATGAAAGATTGTGAAAACACGCTTTTCCATAACCTGAGAATTTCCTCTGAGACCAGAGACATTTATTAAGGATCCAAATGAGCCACATTTTATCTCATGTTGTCTCGACGCAAGTTTATTTGTCACATACTCAGTCAGAATGACATGCGACGTCTTTAATTTTCATCCCTGGAGGCTTCCCAGCTGCTCCCCGGTTGCTCTCTTTTTGTCAAGGTTGTGCCTTCCAGGAGGAGTAATGTCAGGGTTTGATTCTGTTTGTCTGTGTTTACCCTCTGTTCATGTTCATTCAGTTTCCCCATGTGCTCCTTTGTTGTTTTCCAAGTCACTGTTTTGTCATCAATCACCTCGTTAATATTGTCAGCTGTGTCTCTTTTCTTTGATTAGTCCCCATGTATTTAAGCCCTGTGTTTGGTTCAGTTTTCTGTCTATTTTTGTTTATGGTAAGATGTGTTTGTGATGTGATGATATCTTCCTAGTCTCCTGAGATTTTCGATTACATTTTCATTAAGTTCCACACAATTACGTGACATTATATATATATGTGTATGTGTGTATGTGTGTTCAAACTTCATAACGAAGCTAATTCGAAGACAGTTGCCACGTTTATGCTCTGTTTTGTTGTGTGAGTTCTCGTTAGTTCCCATGATCCCTGTTTATTTAATCTTTGTCCAGCCATTCCTTTTTAGTTCCCTCGTTTACCATGTGTACATATTGTCCCTGTTCTGTTCAATCCTTTTGGTTATTCTTCCTCTCAGTTTGCTTAAATGAGTTGGCTTAAATACCGTGTGTTTCCAATCCTCTCCTTCGTTGCTGTCTTTCTAAAACCACATACCACGACAATGATGCATTATTTTTTTCCTGTAACATTTGCCAAATAATTTAGTTTACAGTCCACAGCAATTCAGAATCTACTGTATATACGGGTCAGGAGGCATGAATGATTGAAAACATTTTTAAATGATTGAATGTACTAATTTATCACGTTACATTGACAGCCAGTAGCTATATATCGCAAAAGATCTCGTCCCCTTTGAATACTTCTATATGCAGTTTCATATTTGCTAATTTGCATATATCGAATGGTGCATGAATCTAGTTTTAGCCCCAAGGTCCCTTAATGTCAGTTATTCACTAATGGATTCATTTGCTTGAGTGAGAATTTGGTGCTAAATATGGTTTGTTCATTTACGTTTCAAGACTAATGTTCCATAATAATATCCAACTGTGTCTGACGTACACAATGTAAATCAACATGCAGAGATTTTAGTGTGGCAGAATTGCTTGTGTGAATAATTTAGACACTAAGTTTTTTCCTTCTCTGCGAGAGAGAGCTGATATATAGTCTGGCCCCTGGACATCATCGCTCCGAGGCCAAACTGACGCTGTGATTGGTTATCAATCAATGAGGTGGAACCCCAGAGGCCTGGGGAGGTTGAATATTGGATAGTCATCAGGACTGACCTTCACCAGCACCCGACAGCCCGAGCCCCACACATCTGAGCTGAATTTAAATAACCGCCTTCTGCAAGAGTATTTTTTTAAATTAATAATAACACGCATTACATTAAAACAGTCACCTAAGTCAGTAACTCCAAAGAGAGTATGTACAATATATATATATATATATATCACAGCCTGAAAGACTTTATTAAAAGAGCAAGTTTGTTACAGAAAACCAAGCTTTGAATTGAAAGAATTTGGCATTTATAGCATTTCATATGGCATTTTCATTTCTTCCGAAAGTAAAACATTAATTAAGTTTTATTTATTTATTATCATGAAAGATTTTTCTAATATCTATGGAAGCTTGTTTCTGCCACGGAATAAAACAATTTAAAACATAATTGCAACTTTTCTCACAATTCTGACTTTTTTCCCTCATATTTGTGAGTTTATGTCTTTTATGGCTTGTTTTCTCATAACTGCATGATATAAAATCACAATTGCATGTTATAAAGTCAGAATTGCACGTTTATATCATGCCTTTCTGAGAAAAGAAGCCATAATTGTGAGATAAAAAGTAATTAACTTTACATTTTTTATTCAGTGCTGGATTGAAACTTCAGTAGATTACAGTCTTTATTATAATAGTTCAGGTGGCTGGAAATTAAATGAATAGCTTTGACAACTGCCACTACAAAAAACAAACTTTGTATTTTATAGGAAAATTAAGCGACTTTATTGTCATTAATGGTTCCATGACCTTTTACATCCATGGAACCTTTCCATTCCAAAAAGTTCTTTAGAGTGAAATAATGTTCTTTACAGTTTAAAAATGTTCTTCACACACACAAAAAAATGATTCTTTTAATCACTGAAAGGATTTTGTGGAACTGTGAAGCTGTGAAACCGCCCTTTTAGAGCTTCTTACTGTGAAAGATCATAAAAGACCATTTTTTATATTGACTTATGTTACCTAATCCATAATCCAGCCTTCCTTCTTCAAGAGTATGAACATGTAAAATCCTCTCTCCGACCTCATTTCCAGTTTACCATCTCAAACATGTGGCACACATGTTTGTTTACAGGCTGATGATCTTGCTGGCGGGAACATCTGTCCTTATGTTAGCTGTTTAGCGCTCTGGATGTTGTATTGCAGTTGTACGCTTTAGTTTTTGAGGTGTTTCAATTGAACTTGTGCTGCCAATTGGGGAGTCAATTTGAATATGACAGTAACGATTCCCTGCAAGGAGCCATTCAGGCATTATGAGCGAGTTCTGCAGCAGCGACTGGCTTTTATTAGCACTCATCCCAGGCGGAGAGAGATAGTGAATGATGTATAATGATATTTGAGGCTTTTGTACCAGAAAAGAAATAGAATATTGTTGTATTGATCATCAATGTGAATAAAAGAATGGTCTTCGCACAATCATTATGGCACAGACTGTCTTAATTCTCATCCTGGATACAATATAACACTGTGTCAATATTTTAGTATTTCACATCTCACATGTTGATTTGAACTTCATCACAGGAAAGTAAAAAGCAGGTGTTTTTGAAAGTCAAGATTCATGTTGCTAGAGTTTTGCTTTGGTTTGTAGGAACCAACCGAACGTTAGTTAAGTGACATCTAAAGCAAATTGGGACCTCAAAGTCATTTTTAAATGACTCATAAGTCCATTGCAGAGAGTGTGTGTGTGTATAGTAATACCTCGAGATACGAGCGTCTCTACATACGAGTATTCCAAGATACAAGTACATTTTCGAGATATGAGCACACGTACTGATCCCAATGCCGACGCTCATTCACTTCAGTGTTCACTGACTTCTGTACGCGTCGCCCGCGAGCAGCTGATTTTCTCTCCATTTTGTTCATTATTCTTCATAATAGCGATGAGCTCTAAGAAAGTGAGTGTTAAGGATGGTAAGTGAGAAGAAGCGCATGATGACCATGGAAATGAAGCATGAAATTTACGATAAATATGAGCGCGGTGCCGTGTGAGTGATCTAGCAGCAGGAGCATCAGGAGGAACTGTCGACTGAGGAGTTGATCGATCTACCGACGATACGCAGGTGTTGCAAGAGCTCAGAATTGAAAAGAAACACCCTGATAAATCGTCTACTGCTCGTGCTTCGGCACTTTTTGACGACGCTTACCTTATTTTTAAAGGGAGACAAAAACAAATCTCCCTCGATAGGTATTCCGTTTAAAGGTCTCTGCCAAGTGAAAGTGAGGGTAGTCAGGCGAAAAAAGGGAAGTAAACAATCAAAACAATAATATAAAATAGAGAAGTTACAAAAAATATGTAAGCTATGTTTAGTTATGTTAATTTAATTTACGTAAGTTGCCTAGTGTTCGTGTAAGTTACGGTCCATAGTCCGGTCCAAAATTTGCTATCTTTCCCTGTACTGCCTTATCTCCAATCAAGGACAAACCATAGAACTGAACTCTAAAACATCTGAAGTTATGGACCAGATATAAAATGCTGGGCAGAGCGCAGGGAAAGAAAAACAATGCAGACGGATGTTATGGCTGACATTCTGTCCTTATCTACACTCTAAAAAAAAATGGTGCTATATAGCACTAAAAGTGGTTCTTTGGCTCGTAATCATAGGGGAACCATTTTTAGTGCTATATAGCACCAAATTGTGCTACAAAGAACAATTATGAGGTGCCATATAGTACCTGGTGCTATATGGCACCTTATAATGGTTCTTTGTAGCACAAAATGGTTCCCCTATGATTACGAGCCAAAGAACCACTTTTTGTGCTATATAGCACCATTTTTTTTTAGAGTGTATCTCCTCTCCGACTCCATACAAAAAATCCCATCATGTGACCACATGTACGGTGTATGTTATGTATTGTTGTTTGCTAAACTCATGTTGTATTGTATATGTGCACTGGAAGCTTCAACACCAAGACAAATTCCTTGTGTGTGCAAGCACACTTGGCAATAAAGCTCTTTCTCATTCTGATTCTGATACGGAATCAAGTGTCTGTGTACCAACCCCCCCTCCCTCCCTCCCTCCCTCCCTCCTCCGCACCTGCCGCTACTGTCTTAAAAAACGTATAATTAAAACCACATTTTATTTGATATTACACAAATCCTTACACTGTTCATATACAATAATTATGTGTGAGTGTGTGTATCTATACCAATAAAAAAACATGTTTTCTTCCATTGTTACGGATCTGGAACGAATTAATTTGTTTTCTACTATTTCTTATGGGAAAATATGATTCTAGATACGAGCAATTCGAGTTACGAGCTCCGCCCTGGAACGGATTATGATCATATCTCAAGCTATTACTGTATGTATGTATCTATTTAAAGAAGGTATGGATGAAGGAAGGATTTTTTCTTTCTGATAAATCTGTATATGCCCAATCTACACACACACACACACATATAACTTTTTACTTCTGCTGATCTTATGCACTTACACACTATATCGTCCCCTGCTACACACCTGTATATTAATGATTTCTCATGTTGTTCTTACTTTGATATATTGGATGGCATTTTGTGACATTTTTTTCTTACTTTTCCAATTCATTTGATTTTGCAGCCAGTTTATGTGGCATATAAAGTCAGTTTATGTGGCATATAAAGCATTAGTCCTTTTTCAGAGGAAACAGAGCAATGTCAGAACACTGATGAATAAATCTTGATTAGTTATTACACCAACAGTAATATGTGCAAAATGTCCCTGTCTCTGTGGAAAAAAACAGTGTGTGAATCTGTGTGTGATGTGGTGTGAAAATGATGTTCCTGTAAAGACGAGAAGCTGTGCTCTGGCTGAGACGGTGAGAGCCAATCATTTCTCTCTCCTCAGGGGTTCCACCAATTAAAACATGTCGTCGCTGACTGTGTGCATCTGGCGAACAGTAATTCTGTGCTCTGCCTTATGACACATCGCTGTAATGAAGGGATCGCTGACGTTTGCCATCACTGTAACGATTAATATGATGGTCGACAGATCTAGTTTTCATTAAGGTGGTTTCCAGACAGCGATGGGGCGACACGGCGTCTCTAAGCACTCTATCAGCACTCAATCTCGATTCTAAACCCTAGTGTGCCGCCAACCTAGACAACATTATAGGGCACTGGCTATATGCATGTCACATACTGTTTTTGTTGCATGCATATAGCTACAACTTCTCTTATTTTATGCTCCAATTCTCTGAGGCAGTATTTCATGGATTATTTAGACAATATCAGAATGCATTGCTACAAGAAGATCAGACCTTATCCAGCACTAACCTTTTTAAACATATATAAATATTAGCAGTGTAAGCTATTAGAATTCATCCGACATGGTAGCAGTGTTAACTAAGCGACTGATCGTTTTCAACTAAAACGTACAACTTTTTATGCGTTTTTGCCATTCGTTTACATAGCAAATGGCATTTTTTGGACCTGAAAACAAAGTTTTGAAAGCGGGTTTTGAAGTGCATGTTTTTTTTTTGCATTTGTTTTTTTTCTTCCTAAAATTATACTGTTATTGTCTCTTTGTAAACTACAAAAACGTGTTTTTGTGGAAACGGTGACGTCATGCGCTTCCTTATTACATGTTGAGTCTATAGGTGTGTAGCGTTTCTTTTCAAAGTGACATCCCCATCTACTGGCCTGGCATGAACAAAAGGGCATTTTTTGTTGTTTTTGGGAATCCTTGTGAAAGGGGATCGTTTTGACATAATATTTTGTGTGAATGTAAATAAAGCTGAAATAAAATATAAATATTAAATTAAAAAAACTTAGGCAGCTAAGTCGAGTAAAGAATGAAAATACACGAAAATAAATAGACTAAGCAAATGCAAATAATTGAAAGCGTATAACAAAATTACTAAAATAAAAAAATAAAACTGGAAATATAAAAATAAAAGCCACAAAAAAATAAATTTCACCATTCACAGTTTTTTTAGGATTGCTATCTATCTATCTATCTATCTATCTATCTATCTATCTATCTATCTATCTATCTATCTATATATACAGCAATCCTAAAAAAAGTGTATGGTAGAAATTTAGATTATCAAAATGACTGTATATTATTTTAATTAAATACTGAAAATATTTATACAAGTTTTTGTATGATGTGTATCTTTTATTGTTATTATTTAATTTTATTATTTAACATTTAAAAAAACATTCATGACCTACAGAATATTTTGTTGTATGAATATCTGAACAAGCAATATATAAAAAGAAGGAACAGAGTCTTTCCCGTTGCTCTGCAAGTAGAGCATGGCGCTTGCAACGCCAAGGTCATGGGTTCGATCCTCAAGGAAAGCAAGAACTGATTAAAATGTCAATGTGAATTTTGAATGCAATGAATGTCGCTTTGGATAAAAGCATCTGCTAAATGCAGAAAAGTAAATCCTTTTACACAACAACAAAACATTTTATTCTCACTCCTTCTGTAATCTACACTTGAATGTAAGTTTCAACCGAAACAAACAATCGCATGTTTCTCACCAGGGCAGATTTAGAAAAGATGAGCAATGAGGGAGAAAGAGAAGGGAAATTGAAAACACTGACTGAATCTCTAAAGCCGAAGGCTCTCATCTGAATGTATTACACAATAAAGACTCTTGGCACAGTTATGGATTACTAAATTCATGCATTCTGTGCAGCACATTGAAGGGGTGTCCATAATTTCAACCCTATCCGCCTACATTCTGAAAAATTCACTTCTGCCGAATTGTATCACAATTAACGTCAATGACAGTCAAAGCCATTGTGCACTACAGCAGTTTGGATCAGTGGCTCTCGACTAGTTTTGCTTCATACATATTACATTTGGACGTCAAGTGGCGACTCGACGCAGTGCCACAACCGTTTAGCATGCAAAAACTGAACATTACAAGTTGTGTTTGTTGCCAAGAACGACTTAGCCCAACAATACACATGATTGGTGATCATTTCAGGCACTTGTCAGCCTATAATTCACAATTGGCACAATCCATGTTTAACCTCAGAAGTTTTTAAAATAAATAAAAATGTTCACCTTGTTGATGTTTTTTGAGGATGAAAGTCTGTCACATGAGCTTCTATTAAGTGATGGATGAATTTGAGTTAAAAACCATATAGTTTGATTGGGAATGTGGTCTAAATCATCCCAAAAATAGGAAAGTGTTTTTTCCCTCTGTTGTTCAGAACCTGTTTTGAACAGATGAGACATTTGCTACAAGAGATTGTTTAAAGTGATGAAACCCGTTTTGAATTCAAATGTCATCTTGTATTGCCTTACAGAAGTTAAGCTGCAGTCAGCTTTGGTTAGAGGCGTTGACATTTAAACCACAGATATGTGTTTTTGTGTCCCTAATCCAGTATTAGACAGTCAAAAATACTGTCTGTCAGGGATATTACTCAGATCTATCCATCCATCCATCCTTTCATCCATCCAAATAATTGTCATTTATCCCTTTTCTATGGTAGTCCCTCTTGTTTTGAATGGCCTTGCTATTCAAATTATGTGTTTACATTTATGCATTTATCAGATGCTTTTATCCAAAGCGACTTGCATTGCATTGAAGAATGAAGAACATTGAAGAACATTCAGTGATATTGTAAATGAAACATTCAGTGTTAAGAATGATCAAAGCAAAGCACACTTTAATTTTGTAGGGGAATTACAGTTAGAATCCGAGGACCAGATATGATGAATGAAGACCAGGAGTCAGAAGTGCAGTCAATAGAAGACATTTTAGTGAAGTTTCATCAGCTAAAGATTCAAGTCTCACAAGGAGTTCGTAGGCCGCCCCACATACAATAACATTGTTACAGCAATTATACTCTAACAGAGGGTGCTAACTACATCAGTCATGATGGTTAAATGATTCTGATTGGCAAAGAAAGAAAGAAAGAAAGAAAGAAAGAAAGAAAGAAAGAAAGAAAGAAAGAAAGAAAGAAAGAAAGAAAGAAAGAAAGAAAGAAAGAAAGAAAGAAAGAAAGAACAAAACTAGCAATTTTCCACACAAGAGCAGACAGTCTGTCATTCCGTCTTCTTATAGTGCCAGTTAATCACCTCTCCAATACAGACCATATTAACACACACACACACACACACACACACACACACACACACACACACACACACACACACACACACACACACACACACACACACACACACACACACACACACACACACACACACACACACACACACACACACACAGAGAGAGATACACAGCTTCTCCAAGGCTGAACTCTGCTCAGGCTCACAACTATCAACAGAGAGACTCTCAAAATATTCTGATAACATGTTCTATCTGTTGAGACGTGCAGACAATATTCATCCTTACTCTATGGAAAAATACAGAAAAGCAAAGAAAGACTTTAACTAATAAAAGTCCCTAACTTGATTACAAATCACACTTTACAAATCATTCCAATAAGAAAAAGTTAAAGTACATATGAACAAATAATACAAAGAAAATAATATATGTACAAATAAGAAAAATAGAAGAATATTTATATGAGCGGCAATGGATTTCCAAATCGTCCTCACAGTTTAATTCAAGAAAGGATCCCAGATGTTGCTAAAGGGTTTAAGAGAACATCGAAGAATGCACCTTAAATTCTCCAATTTGATGTAGAAGAAAAAAAAGTATCTTTCTATTGTGAGAAAAATTCCATTTAAGGAGAATTTTCTTTCTGGCTAATCGAGTAGTAAAAACGACCATCTGAGCGATGGGCAAGAGGAACTAGATTACCAAAATGATTGGTCGTCCATCAACGGACTGGAGCCGAGTTCAACTTTAAATGCATTTCCCAGTATATCAAATATATTTGACCAAAAGGTTAGCATTTGGGCATTTGTCTCTATGAAGCCCCTTGCGTTGGATCAGGCCATAGATGAAGTGTGTACGTGATTTCCGATATGTGACCATTGATCATCTGTAATGGAAATAGAAAAGTCTAGTTCCCAAGTCTCCTTCAAAATCTGTGACAAAGCAGGGATCAAAGTGCTAACTTTGTTATATATGACTGAGATTATGATTGGATTTACAGTCCGGTGTGCATTCCGGGAACAGTTTGTACACCAAAATGTCTGATCTGACAAAATCGAAATAGGGGACTATGGGGTTGATTAAACTTGTTGGATAGAGATAAGGAGGATGAAAACACTCCTGAGGATGGAAGGAAGCTGAGAAGTAATAACCGAACATAATTCATATTTAGTTGAAGAGATTTCTGCATGGAGGGGGATCGTTCCAGGATAAAATATTACTCATGTTGGACACCCTGAAAGTTTCGAAGAGAAAGGTCACCTTTAGACTTAGATTGTTGAAGAATCGATTTCTTAAGTCTCTGGGGTTTGTGTCTTCAAAGAGAAGGCTGTGTCATGCTGTCCAAGTTTGAAAGGAAAGAAAGAAAGAAAGTAGGTTGCATGCCGTTCGTATGTACCGAGGCCATATCCGACTAAATTAGACCCCTGTCTGGATTTCCCTAAAACAAAAAATAAATAGTCTCACTCAACTCTATCAAAGGCTTTCTCTGCGTTAAAGGAGATACCGACTTCCGAGATGCAGAGAGAGAGCGTATAAAATATTGAGAAGCATACTTATATTAAAAAAGAATGTCTCCCTGGACAAAAAAACAGTTTGGTCTTGTGAATTTACAGATGGGGGCTCACAATCATGGATACAATTTTAATGTCGACATTTAACAGGGAAATTGGTTTACCTTCCGCATAACATCAGGGTCCTTATCTTGTTTAAAGTCCCCCTGTAGTCAATCATTATATCCCTTAAAATATATTTAAAATTTATTTATGCCTTAAAATAGCTTGAATGTGACTACATCCTTGCTTCATTTACTATACGAAGGATCATGAATATTCAAATGAGCCCCGCCTCCACACACTCACACCAGCTCTGAGACCCACTCACTCAACTTGTACTCAAGTTACTGTAGTAAACGCTGCACAATGGTATCACTTTCTACAACATTAGACAAATAATTAATACGATTAGCCTTTCAAACAACTATAATAATTTGCAAAAGTTACGCAGACCATGTTTCCGTTCTTCATCTCAGTCTGGCTTGTACAAATCAGCATCCTTAGAAACGTCACTGGAGAAAGGCTTATAGTTCGTCATAAAATCTTAATTTACATCATATACATAATTCACATGCTATGTTTCAAAAAGTACCTGATTGTTGACTTTGAGACTGTTTTAGAGAATACAGTAATATTCAGACAGTAATATCGAGATACGAGCATAATCCGTTCCAGGGCGGAGCTCGTAACTCAAATTGCTTGTATCTCGAATCATGTTTTCCCATAAGAAATAATAGAAAACAAATTAATCTGTTCCAGATCCGTAACAATGGGGAAAAACTGTTTTATTGGTATACACACACACACACACACAATTATAGTACATGTATACAGTATAAGGATCTGTGTGATATCAAATAAAATGTGGTTTTAATTATTAGTTTTTACAGACAGTAGCGGCAAGCGTGGAGGAGGGGGGGGGTTTGGTACACAGACACTTGATTCCGTATTGCGTTTACTTACGTAAACTTAACATTTATTACTTTTCTATTTTCTATTATTGTTTTGCTTTTTTTAAATTTGTTTTCTTCCCTTTTTTCGCCTGACTACCCTCACTTTCACTTTCACTTTCAGATTTGTTTCTGTCTCCATTTAAAATGAGTAAGGCACGTGTCGTCAAAAAGTTCCGAAGCACAACCCGCAGACGATTTATCAAGGTGTTTCTTTTAAATGAAATCAGAAACCTTCTGCCACTTCCTTCTGCCAACTTCACTTGTAGAAATGTTTTCCTCCGGTTCACCCTCATCCTCATCCTCCTCATTTCTTGCAACACCTGCGTATGTTCATCATCTGCAGCTCGATTAACTCCTCTGTCCACAGTTCCTCCTGATGCTCCTGCTGCTAGATCACTCACACGGCACCATGCTCATATTTATCCACAATTTCATGCTTCATTTCCATAATCATCATGTGTTTTTTCTTCTCACTACCATCCTACCAACTCATCGCTATTATGAACAATAATGCACAAAATAGAGATAAAATCAGCTAATCATCACCAGCTACTCGCGGGCGATGCGTACAGAAGTCGGTGAACACTGAAGTGAACATGCGTCGGCATCGGCGTCTGAATGAGTGCTCATATCTCGAATATTTACTTGTATCTAGAAGCAAAAATCTGACCGAAGGCTTGCTCGTATCTTGTAGAGACGCTCATATCTCGAGGTATTACTGTATTTAATGATATGCTAAAGTCGACGTGATTGGAAACAAAGTAGTTTGTGACATAAGAAGCAACAGTAATTTCAAAGCACTTTCTTTGGTTCACGGGAGTCTTAAGGAGAAATTATCCCCAATTTCATGGCCCCAATTGCTTCCAATATTTCTAATTCAGTAATGGGGCTACCCAGATTCTCAGCAAGACTTGCCCGAGTATGGGGAAGTCTAGTGATTTCCATTTCCATGATTGTCCGAGGAGATCTGAGATGGGTATAAATCAGCATGGAAATCGGCGAAGGCATTGTTAATGCCGCTTGATGGGATATTAGTTCCTCTGATTGAGATCTAATGCATGAGATACACCTGGAAGCACTAGAAGCGCATGCATGGGGTGCGAGAAGCTTTCCGGCTTTATTGCCAAGTCACAGATGTCATTATTAAATTATGTTCTGCAAGTAATTGTACTCACTTAGTATATAAAGAGGGAGAGGGAGAAGAGGCATAAATCATCTCTAAATTCAGCAACTCGTTTAGTGGCATTTGACTTTCTTGAATATGAAATGTGGGCTATTATTTGACCCCGAATAAATGCTTTAAAGGCCTGCTGTAAAATAACCAATGTCAGGGGTTCGATTTGAGCGCAGAGTACAAGTCAGTGTGAGACATTATCAAATCTGTGGATGAATCATCTGACAGTTTGAAGGAAATCTTCAATGTCTAAACGTATGATTGCAAAGAAAAAAAGGTAACCTGAGGATGGAAGGTACTGTTTCTAATTTATTATCCAGCAGAAAAAAGTCTATCCTCTAAAAAGTATGCTATGGGAAAATTAGGAGAAGGCTTTATCTTGATGGTTGTTAAATGTTGTTAATGCACTACATTGGCTGATTTAGAGATTTTTTTTAGTAGAAGATCTATCTAAGAAAGCATTCTGCACCAGGTTAAATATAATAATATTATATAATAGCATAATGATATAATGCTCATCAGCATTATAGGCTGGAAAATAATCTAATGAAGTATTTGTCGTTGTCCCAGTTGCAAGGAAAAAGAGAGGTGAGTTTCTATATTTTCTTATTTTTTCTATTAATTAATTTGTTTATTGTTTCATTTATTTATTGTTTGTTTATTTATTTAATTATTTATTATTTCATTTATTGTATATTATTTATTTACTTTGCATTATTTTATTTGTATTATTTATTATGTTAATTATTGATTGATTTTTTTTATTGATACATTTTTTTAATTATTTAATATTTATATCATTGCTTATTTATTTGTATTGTTTATTTTAATAATTTATTATTTGTTAGTGTTTATTTCTTTTATTTGTTTATTAATTATTTGTAATGTATTCATAATTTATTATTATTTAATTTATTTTGCATTCTTTTATTTTTGTTATTCATTTATTGATTGTTTTATTGATACATTTTTTAATTATTTGATATTTATATTATTATTATTATAAAACTTTTTTATTATTATTTGTTATTATTTCTTCAATTTGTTTATTATTTATTTGTAATTTATTCAGAATTTATTATTATTTAATTCATTGTTCATTATTTATTTATTTGTATTCTTGTTTTCTTTATAAAGGCGTAGGTGTTAGCATGTTGCTGTGTGGTTGCTAACTGCTCTTTGAGGGTTTTGACATTCAAGTAGTGTTGTTGTGTTACGGATGAATTTAAATGTGTATCTAGTGCTTCGCTCCACGCTTAGCTCATCAGCACTGTTGCTCAGAGATCATTTTTCCTTTTACATTTAATGTTTTAAATGTCTTGCTTCAGGAATATGCTGAGCTAGCCAGTGATGTTGAGCAACGATGCTTTGTGGTCTGTCAGAAATACTGCGGCTTCTCCCAGTCAATACTGATTAAGTCTAGTGCTGTGCTGCAAAGATACGGCTGTCTGAACCTTGACTTAGTGCATTCTATACCTGAAAAGAATCGTAATTCTAGAGTAAATCTAATGATGGATTGAGACTAGAGGTTAATGTGAGGTTGCTGGGGGATCGCTGATGTGTTTAAGTTGGATTTGGTTAGCCACTGAGATGGAGTGCATACTTTAAGAAAAGATATTTGCTCCCTTTCCAGTTTAATGAGCAGTGATAGAATTATGTAAGCCATTCATATTCATAAAGAGTGTCTCTACTTTGAAGGCCTTTAAAAAGGAACTTCTGAATAAATGCTTTTACGTATTCAACATATTCACATGCAACATACATTAATCACATTATAGTAGATGTTTCAAAAGCACCCGGTACTTTCTGGAGCCTGATAAAAGCATGAAATTAACTTTCCTGTCTGCTTTTTCTTGTCTTTTATTTGACGCAACAGCTCATGATAGTGTAAAATAAATCAATGAATAAAATGAAATGAAAAAACGAAATGAAATAAAATAACATAAACACTAAGATAACAAAATAAGGTAAAATACAATATAATTGAAATGGAAAAGTTAAATGAAAATAACTAAATAAAATAAAACAATAAATAAAAAATCATTACTTTAAATGGAAAAAGGAAATTAAATGAAATGAAAACAATGAAATGATTAAATTAAAGCAAATTAAATTAAATTAAAAATGGTGAAATTAAATGAAAAAGTAAATGATGAATAAAAGAAATTAAATGTAATATAATAATAATAAATAAAATTTAATAAATAATATAAAACTTTAAATTATTTTTCTGTGATATATTTTAATAGTTTTTTTAATATATATACAGCTATCACAACTGAATTAAAATATATTTCATATTATATTTATTTTACTACTTTCTTAAATTATTTTATTAGTTAATTTATTTTAATAAATAATGGTAGGAAATAGGAAACGGCTATATTTGTAGTTTCTTTAACATTGTAAAAATGTGTTGTTTTTGACTACAAACTACAAAAGCAAGATCAGAGACCAGGATATGAATTATTTAGCAGTTGGTTAATCCCCAGGAGTAATGGGATCCCTTATTCACAGGATTAATTATTATTAGTTATTCGCTCATATGCAGAGGAAAGCTGTTTTACGGCATCATGCAATTTACTTTCAAATGATTTAACGTAGGCAACCCAAACAAGACAAAACGGGCCAAATGCATTCAAGCTGAATATTCAAAACAGCTCACTAATTTAGTAATTTCACGGTATTAAGCTAATTATTAAAAGTCTGTTATATGAAGAGGGTTGAAACCTATGCAAAGAAGCACAAACGTGCTTTTGACCAGTTTTTACAACTTATGAATTGTGATACCCATTCAGTGCATGGTGCAAAAATGCAATCATCCTAGATGTGATGTATGTGCTGTAGTTTTTCATTGACTTTGTACAGTAATTGCCTTTGAATCAGTGTTTGTGATGCAGCTCAGGCTCTACTTGAGTTCTTTGAGGATCCGAAGGCTTGCATTTAAGTCTGGAGACTCACTGCATCCCTGCGGCGTCTCCTAGAACTGGGTTCAGAATGAAAGGAACTGCTTTAGAGAATAAGAGCACATGTTATGCTTTTTCTCTGAATAACAATGAATACATCATCTAAATGCTCTAACTGGGTAAGATGAGATGATAAGCGGAAGGTTAAGTGACCCTGTAGACTTGACCGTAGGGGTTTCCTGTTGCTCTTTTCTCTGAATGCACTTCGCCGCTGTTGTGGGTTGAGGCTTTGGCGTTTTATTCTGTTTGCTGGAGATGCCGAGCTCAATACGTCAATAGTCATCACCTGAGCAGAGAGGGATAAATCGATCTCTCCCGTTCCCCGACTCAGAGTGGAGAGGCCCGTTTGTTAATGAAAGTTGTCAGGATACGCTCTTCCTCGTCGAGGATGATACTCTCTGATCACAAATTGGGCGGCTGGATTTTAAATGAGGTTCCTGAATCAAAACACCCAAAGTATTGGCGTTGAAAACACACAGCTTAGAATTAAATTCGAATTGGGCAATTTAAAGTCACAGAAATGACTGGAGCTGTGACTAATCCAGCTCTGATGCCTGAATCGCTGCAGTGGATTAGAGACGACAAAAATATCTCACTTCCTGTCCTCTATGTCTCGCATACGCTTCTCTGTTCTGTCGCTCTCTTTAAAAAAGGTCCAAGTACTCATTCCAGCTGTAGTTTTGTACAGCTGAAACATCTCTCTTGCCTTTCTTCTGTAATTCTGTAATGATTTTTAAAAATGCTTAGTTATATTTTTTGTGTATGGAATGGAATGGAATTTTCCATGGAATGTTCTGGAATTTATAATGGAATTTTCAGGAATAGTTCATTCAATACAACACATTCTTTCAATGTCCTCACCCACAGTGACTTTTCCTCCACAGAAGTCAGAAGAAAAGATTTTGAGGAATCTCGCTGTTTGCTCTTGTCCATGCAATTACAACTGCAATTAAATGAGGACTGGAGCTTTTAAGCTTTAAAGAGAACACTTAATCACACTGAAAGTAGTTTGTATTGTTAGTTTGTATAAGTCATATGATAGAAATGTAAGTCATTATTCAGGATAGTCACCAGTGAGCTGTTAATCACTGGATCGGCGAGTTGTGTCATGAATGAATCATTCAGATCATTTTTGTCAACTAGATCAACTGATTTGACTCGTTCAGGCTTTGCTGCTTATTTCATTACTCTTCTGAACACGGCAAGAGTGTTTTGTGGAAGAAAAGCTGTGTGGATTTGGAACAACATGAGGGTGAGTAAGACGGAAGAAACTAGTTGTCGTACAGTAGGAACATGGTGTTAAAATGAATGTGGACTGCAGCTCAAATCATTTGATATTGGGAGAATTTGATCAAAAGTGTTTGAAATTGTATTGAAACGTCTGACTATTGATTGCAGACTTTGAGATCTTGACCAATCTGAGAACAGTTTGAGATGAATCTCCTTTGAAACACATTACTGTGTTATTTTGCTCAGGAAAAATCTATGTCTTCTGCATTTAATTGAATTTCTGTCCTGGTGAAACAATTGAGACGTTGATGAGATCTCATTTGGGATTTTTTCTTTCCTATGGGCAGTCTGAGCAGAGCTTTAATTATTTAGCATTTGTTTTTATGCACAAATGAAATAGCCCAAATATATTTGTAGAATAAGAGGATGAGAGTGTGGAGAGGAAACGCACACACTCACATACTGTTGCTGGTGTTGTAATGAGTTTAAGCGAAATCGAAAACTGAACTGGTGTGATGTTATTTCAAACAAAATCAGGCTAAAACCAAGTTCGTTTGGAGTTTGTTTCAGGACTTCAAAAGAGCTTGCCATACCAAACTTCACAGAAACGCTTGTAAACACCTCTGATGTTATAGGTGACATTCTTCTTTGACATGGAAATCTCTGGTTCATTTCTTCTGTTCAGTTTGTTGAATTCGGCTGCTTTATTGTAGAAATTGTTGTGTAACGTGTATTCCTAACTGAAGAAGAAACGCTATGTTTTGTTCATGTTCAAGACTGTAAAGCTGCTTGATTTTAAGCAATCTGTTTTATAAGTGGAATATAAATAAAGTGATATTAGTGTAGAATTGCAGAGTTAATGCTTTCTTAACTGCTGTTTTCTCCTCTTTTTTGTTTATTGTGCTATTGATAGGAAATTGTGCAGCATATATTTACATGTTCATCTCAACACCGTTCTCAGCAGTGTGGGCGGTGCCAGGATGTTTGCTAACAGTAAACTATTACTTGTGTATTTTGAACTTTTTACATCCAAGCAAAACACAACTTTGCTGTGAGTATATGTAACCTTTAGTTGAGTCTGACTGATGGTTAGCACTAGCCTGATCTCCCCACACAGTCCAATCTGATGTTATTTCCACCATTAGCTGATGGTTTGTTTCAGGTGTGTGAGTGTGTGTCTCACCTTTGTAATGCCTGCATTCTGTAGCGAGGCCAAGGGCTTGTACCGCTGCATGGCATGCTGGGAGATTACAGGGGCACCTCATTAACAGCGTCTCTGGGCTGCCCAGTGGACCACTGCTGAATGGACACACTTTAAATTATTAGGCTGTTGGTTGGTTGTCAGTTTGTGTTTGAGCACTAAAATATGGTTCCACACAGCTAACAGTTACTAACAGACAGAAGACAGCTGGAGAAAATCATTCACAGTCACAGACACTTACCAGTTTACTTGACTTGACTGAAGGAGCTCTTGTTTCATCTTACCATTTTATCTCTCATCCCTTTTTATCTCATTTGGTTTCATATTGTCTCATCTCATTTCCCCCCTTGTCTCATCTCATCCACTCTTGTCTCATCTCATCTCCTCCCCTTGCGTCTCATCCCCTCTCAATCCCTCCCATCTCTTCCCCTCTCACCTCATCTCATCCCCTCCTGTCTCGATGAATCTCTTCCCCTCTCGTCTCATCTCATACCCTCCTGTCTCTTACCCTCTAGTCTCATATTGTCTCATCTCATCTCAACTCATATTTTCTCATCTCTTCCCCTCTCATTCCATCTCATCCCCTTCTCATCTTGTCTCATCTTGTCTCATCTCATCCCCTCCCGTCTCATACCCTCTTGTCTCAATGAATCTCTTCCCCTCTCGCCTCATCTCATACCCTCCTGTCTCTTACCCTCTAGTCCCATCTTGTCTCGTCTCATCTCATCTCATATTTTCTCATCTCTTCCCCCTCATTCCATCTCATTCCCTTCTCATCTTGTCTCATCTTGTCTCATCTTGTCTCATCTCAAACCCTCCTGTCTCTTACCCTCTAGTCTCATCTTGTCTCGTCTTGTCTCATCTCATCTCATATTTTCTCATCTCTTCCCGTCTCATTCCATCTCATCCCCTTTTTATCTTGTCTCATCTTGTCTCATCTTGTCTCATCTCATCCCCTCTTGTCTCATCTCATACCCTCCTGTTTCATCCTTTCTCATCTCATCTCATCTTCTCCCCTCTCATCTTATCTCTTCCCCTCTCATCTCATCTCCTTTCGTCTCATCTCGTCTCGTCTCATTTCATCTCATCCCTATCTCATCTCATACCCTCCTGTTTCATCCTTTCTCGTCTTATCTCATTTACTCCCCTTTCATCTCATCTCTTCTCCTCTCATCTCATCTCCTTTCGTCTCATCTCATCTCGTCTCGTCTAATTTCATCTCATCCCTTTCTCATCTCGTCTCATCTCATAACATCCTGTCTCATCCTTTCTCGTCTCCTCATCTCATCCCCTCCCCTGTCATCTCGTCTCATAGCCTCTTGTCTCATCTCATCCCATCCACTCTTTCATATACTCTCATTGCTCTCATCTCATCCGCTTTTTCGTTTAATCTTGTTGCTATCATCTCATCACCTCTCATTCTCTCCTTCCCTCTCCTCTTGCTTCCCTCTCCTCTTGTCTCAGACCAAATTATCCTTTCATCTCATCTTTATTCTTCTCCTCTCACTTTCTCTCATCTTATCTCATTCTATCTCCTCATTTCTTCTCTCAACTAATTTCATCTCCCATATTTTGTCTAGTTTTGTTTCTTTATCTCTCATATTGTCTTTCACATCTCAACTTTCATCTCATCTTTCGCTCATTCTCCTATCTTCTCTTCTCTTGTCTCTTCTCCACTGCTCCCCATCTATACACACACAGTACACACAGGGGGCGAGAAAAAGACGAGAAAGTGCTGAGAGGGACGGCAAGATGTGCTGTGGGGGAGAGAATGAATGAGTGGGCGGACAAGATGGAGGAAGACTAGGGCGGGGGAAAAGAAATGAACAGAGTGAGCGAAAGACGGATATAGAGAGAGCAATCGAGAGCAGAGAGACATGGAGAGAAAGAGAAGAGCCGTACTGTCCGTGACAGATGCTTCTGTGCTTGACTGCCACTCCAACACAAATCACAATCTCGCTGACACTGCTGAGCGCTAACATATGGCTGGAGAAACTTCACCTACCAGTACTGAACTTCAGTGTGCCATCATTACAGGATTCACACAATTATTACACTCTAAAAAAAACACCGCTTTTTACAGGCAGTCTCTCTCTACAATTCTCTGTCGAGGAAAAGCGCTCTGATTTGTTTTGTTTAGGGATCGCTTCAGGCACAGAGCTCAACCATCAGATTCTGGAAGTAAAGATTCTAATAATTTTCTCCATAGAGAAATTGATTCTAGCAGAGATGCATGAACCTTTCAAAAGCGATTTACCATGAGCTCTGGGACTGTTATATGATGATATATAATGCTCAAGGCATAAATCAATCTCTTCTTTAATGCAGATTACTACATTTCCCACAATCCTAATACAAAATCAATAACTCCCATGATGCATTGTGAATGATGTAATCAAGTCTCCTTATAATCTGATATATGTGAACATATTTGAATATTTTACATTGAACATCAAATATATGGTATACCGTATTTTCCCACATATAACCCGCGGGTTATACCAGATTTCACAAACCTCACAGGGGGTGCGGGTTATATAAGGGTGCGGGCTGTACCGCCATTTTTTCCCTGTTTTTCTTTCTTGCAAAGGTTGTTGTCTCTGGCGCTTGTACTATCACTCTGACAGCTGGCGCTGATAGGCTGTCTGACCTGTCAATCATGCAAGAAGACGTGATTGGCTGTGCTGCATGAGGGCGGGCTCTTCTCATCTCATCCGATGATCAACACCTGTATAATCACTTCTTAAGGGACGTGCTGCTGGACTTGTGTTTGTTTTCTTATTGTTTGAATTTCGCGCACAAGCACTGTGTACCGAGCCTAAACAGTTATGGATAATTGACGTCATGCGAGCAACATTCGAAATTCAAAATGTGAACTTACACAAAAAAAGCTCATCAATCTATAGGTACGGGTTATGCCAACGATTTCTACACAAAACCCGCGGGCTATATGCAGGTGCGGATTATCTGCCTCTGCGGGTTATATGCCGGAAAATACGGTAATTTCAATTTTAGCATTATTCATTATATTAATTAGTTCAAGAATAATTCCTGGAATTCTATCTAATTCCCTCACGAAAAGACTATTTTCAATTCAGTATTTATGTTGTGGTTGGTTTAGTTCATGGAACGTTTTAATTGAACATTTTATTGAAAGGCCCACAGAGAAAATGAAAGATAACACTTCCTTTCATGCTCTATTGTTTCATTTCAGATAAGAATTCTAATCTTGTCATAACTGTGGATTTATATATGATTTTTCATTTATCATAAAATCCCTCCACAGTGATTCATTAACAAACCCGTTATCATCAGCACTGATATCCTGAAAGCCCTTCGGAGCAACGCTTCTCACTCATGCATCTCTAACATTGTTTATGGCATTTTATGATCTGATGCGCCTGTTGACCAACATGGCCTTTCCATAACTATGCTTTATTGTGAAAATGATGCATGATGTAAATGAGTCAGCCTGATCCATGCACAGTGTTGTAATTTGATTCTGTTTATCATCATTGGCCTCGTAGCTTAAGGGGTTTTGTGTTGTTCTTGCCAAACTTGAATACAGCCAGTTGCAAAGAACCATCCGTAATTTGAATCAGTTTATTACAGTCAGATATGATTTAGACTGACACATAATACCTTTTGGGCAAAGGGCATTTTTTCTTTTCTTCTAGTCCAACACCAGAATAGCATACTACTCCTACTATACAGAGCACATTTTATGTATGCATTAAATACTTGTTTACTTGAAACAGTCACGGCATGAAATACTTTATCCCAAAATGCTGCGCACTATACTTGACCTTTCTTTCCAATCAACGGCAACTCATTCAAGACTTAATTGGATTGCCAAAAGGTAAAGGGTACAGCATAGGCACTCAAAATTGGATTAAAATTAAAATAAATAACCTATTTCCAAGACAACTCCCCACCTTTAAGCTGAATTAAACTGTCGTACAAAAAGTCATGAGAAAATATTGCCGTAGTTTATCATGCACAGTCACGTCACAGTCACATTATTCTTACGAATAGTTTGCAGTATAGTACTATACAGTGTGTAATAATCCAAACATTTACCAGGACATATAATGTGATCTCATGCATGTTTACAAACTTGATTCCTCTGACTCACATGGTGCTGTTTCAGGGAAAACCGGAATATTTAGTCTCAGATGATAATGAAATGACATTAAACTCTAGGAGCTCCACAAGAGCCTGATGGGTTGGAACTGTGTGTTCCTTTTCAGGTGTAAATGAGCAACCTTTATCCGTATATCCTATAAAGGAATCTTTCTTTCTTTCTTTCATCAGGTCTTTCTTTTTTCCCTTAGCCTGCAGTGTATGTGTGTGTGTGAGAGAGTGTGTGTGTTTGATCTAAGGTTCAGACTGAAGCCTGTGGGTGGTATTGCACATTTGTGAGCTTTGGCTAGCTTTTCTGTGCTTGGCTGCAGATGCAGGTGGTAATGACATCCGAAGCATTACAAATTAATCCAAACAGTGTGACAGCAATCATTTTGGAGTACTGTACATTTCAGTTGACTTGTCGTGGACGTTTTAAAGCATCCATGTTAATGCATTTTGTAGTTCAATGCAATCCACTGCTTTACTGTTTCATAAAGGTCAAGTGTGTTATTTGTTGTAATTTGGCATGTGTTGAGACATTAAGGGTGCTTTCACACTAGCAGTTTAGATCAAAACGGGGCACGGTTCTCACGAAAAATTGTTAATATGAAAGCAGTCAAGCAGACGCAGAAGCGCACAGGGGTACCGAACCCTAGACTACCTGTAGGAGGTGATCAGGTGTGCACTTGTTTGGCAAATAAAGTAACCTGCTCATTTGTCTCAGACAACACACCCATGGACTATTGGCTGATCATCTGGTGCATAGGGCACACAAAAAGGAAAACACTTCCGAAGTTTCAAAGTCGTTGTTTGATTGTCATCTCGTTCTTTAACTGTCCGGTTGGAAGATGCAGTGTATCGTATTTTCCCGCATATAACCCACAGACGCAGATAATCCGCACCCTCATATAGCCTGTGGGGTTTGTGCAAAAAATTGTTGGTATAACCCGCACCCTTATATAAGCCGCACCCATAGATTAATGAACTTTTTTTATGTAAGTTCACATTTCGAAATTTCAAATGTTGCTCGCATGTCATCAATTATCCATAACTGTTCAGGCCCGGTACACAGTGCTTGTGCGCAAAATTCAGACAATAAGAAAACAAACAAACAGCGATTCTACAGGTGTTGATCATCGGATGTGATTAGAAGAGCCCGCCCTCATGCAGCACAGCCAATCACGTCTACTTGCATGATTGACAGGTCAGACAGCCTATCAGCGCCAGCTGTCAGAGTGATAGTACAAGCGCCAGAGACAACAACCCTCACAAAAAAAGAAAAACAGAACGAAAAATTTTCTTGTGTGTTTGTGTGTCTTTATATTGTGTCCAGTATTAAAATGACAGTGTGAATGCTTGACAAACCAAGACTAAATGTTTCATTTTCTTTGGTCCCGACTACTCAACACACCCTAAGAGACACTCAGTCATTGGTAGCTTGACTTTCCAAACTAAATAACTAATTCTAATATTCTGAATATGAGAAAGGCTATGTTAAAATGATGATAGCTGCAGAAAGAAAAGTGTTTCCTCACTGTCTACTAATCTCAGTTAAGCTGTCAAGCTCTATTAAGCAGTTTTTATGATTGCAGGTTCACTGTACAGCACAAAAATACTAAATCAGCATTTGTAAAATTCATGAAGTGTCATTCTAGAGGGCCAGTAACTGAAGTCGAACACCTTGCTGCTCGACATCTGCTCGAACGGCTGCATATCAGGTCTGGAGCTCTTTTTAAACACAGTAAATCAAGATGGGGCACAAAAAAACTCAATTCTCACCTCTGCCTCGCAGTGTGTCTGCCGTCGGATTGGGTCGAGTGAAGAATTGAGTTTTTCCAAGGAGTTAAATGAATCTTGTGAGTTTGTTAGAATAGCAGTGTCATTAATTCTAAATCTGGTCGTTTCTTCTTTCTTTTCTGAACTGCAGAATCACATTGGTGTTTTATTGTATGTACAATGGTAAATTGCGTGTGTGTGTGTGTGTGTGTGTGTGTGTGTGTGTTTCTAGATCTCATATGATTGTAAGAACAAATACTAGACAACAGTAACTAGGCTATAAGGTTTTAAGTCAAAGTTGAATTAATGTATATTAAAATGCAAATGTTTGTTTTCTAGCTGTTGTTGTTGAAGTAGGTATGACATCATTTGATGTGTGCATGTGTGCGTGCGTGCGTGCGTGTGTGTGTGTGTTAGTATTTGATGCAATAATTACAGTTGGGTTTTTGTGCCGTTAATTAATGTAATTAAATTTATGTTTTGCAAATTTCAAAACAGCACAAGTGGAAATATTAAATCTTGGCTGAGACTTTATAGCATATTTTATTTGTATGTGCAAATTTTTGAAAGTAATCATCATTTATTCCATCTTCTCCATCTTTCTTTTCTTCAGTTTTTCCCACCCTAATACATATCTGTCATTTCCTCTCATGTTGTTGGCAGATTCCTCATACATAATCCCATTCATTCACATTAGACATCAAATATTAAAAACCTCTATTAATATCAGATGGAATTGAGGATCTGTGTTCTCTTTAATCAGTTCAGTGACACAATAATTACTCATCTGTTTCATCTGTGGGGTGGCTGTGAAGATTTAGTGTTGAATTGTACAGTGTAATGACTTCAACCTTTACATTAATCCTATTAATGAGTAATAATTAAGTATCCTAAATATAGCAGGACCCTGACACTTGTAGTTGTGACAGAAGGGCACTAGAAGATCGTCGCTATGAATTCTGGGGCAGCTCGTCTGTTTGATGTTCTTTTACAGTGTCTGTGTTGTACATTCATCGTGTCCTCTCTCCCTCTTACTAATAATACTCTGTTTAGCATATGCAAATGTTATTCTATTTTCCTTGTGATTACTGCCCAGCATGTTAATGTGAAGCCCTCTGCTTTTCTCACCACTGTTGCGTAATGTTTCCGGTCTCTGATGTTGAAATTATATACAAGCACAAAGTGAATATTAAAACAGATACATAATGTTCTTTGATCCTGGTCTACCAGCAGTTTAGGAAAATCAGCTTAATTACTTGATTGCAAAAGTGGAACGTAAATTAATCAAAATATCGTTGCCTAAAACACTTGCTCTTTGTCATCAGACACTCTTCTTCATATGCTGCTCTAGTAATCCTTTACATTGAGGTTACATACTGTAAGTTAATGTTGGTTGATAAATAACATTAAATAACAATGAGAAATACAATTGTTAGAGGCTGTGTTAATCTTTAACAATAGTTAATAAAAATACACCTCTTTATTGTTTTTTTCATGTTAGCTCAGGTACTAAGAAATTATATTAACAGATATAACTTTTGATTTTAATAATGTAGAAAATTTAGAAATTAAGATTAATTCATGCTTTAGATGTATTTTTTAGTTTAACTAATATAGCTAACTAATGTTAACAAAAAACTTTGTGATAAAGAATCTTTTATTCACTTGAACTGATGAACTGTTCCATCATCAAACACTCTTATTTAATCAAACTCTTCTTTCATCAAACATTTCCGTCATCAAACACTCCTCCGTCATCAAACACTCCTCCGGCATCAAACACTCTTCCAGCATCAAACACTCTTCCAGCATCAAACACTCCTCCGTCATCAAACACTCTTCCGTCATCAAACACTCTTCCGTCATCAAACACTCTTCCATCATCACACACTCTTCCAGCATCAAACACTCTTCCAGCATCAAACACTCCTCCGTCATCAAACACTCCTCCGGCATCAAACACTCTTCCATCATCACACACTCTTCCAGCATCAAACACTCCTCCGTCATCAAACACTCTTCCGTCATCAAACACTCTTCCATCATCACACACTCTTCCAGCATCAAACACTCTTCCAGCATCAAATACTCCTCCGTCATCAAACACTCTTCCGTCATCAAACACTCCTCCGTCATCAAACACTCTTCCGGCATCAAACACTCTTCCGGCATCAAACACTCTTCCATCATCAAACACTCTTCCAGCATCAAACACTCTTCCAGCATCAAACACTCTTCCAGCATCAAACACTCTTCCAGCATCAAACACTCTTCCGTCATCAAACACTCCTCCGTCATCAAACACTCCTCCGTCATCAAACACTCTTCCAGCATCAAACACTCTTCCGTCATCAAACACTCTTCCAGCATCAAACACTCTTCCAGCATCAAACACTCCTCCGTCATCAAACACTCTTCCAGCATCAAACACTCCTCCGTCATCAAACACTCTTCCGTCATCAAACACTCTTCCGTCATCAAACACTCTTCCAGCATCAAACACTCTTCCAGCATCAAACACTCTTCCAGCATCAAACACTCTTCCGTCATCAAACACTCCTCCGTCATCAAACACTCCTCCGTCATCAAACACTCCTCCGTCATCAAACACTCCTCCGGCATCAAACACTCTTCCATCATCACACACTCTTCCAGCATCAAACACTCTTCCAGCATCAAACACTCCTCCGTCATCAAACACTCCTCCGGCATCAAACACTCTTCCATCATCACACACTCTTCCAGCATCAAACACTCTTCCAGCATCAAACACTCCTCCGTCATCAAACACTCTTCCGTCATCAAACACTCCTCCGTCATCAAACACTCCTCCGTCATCAAACACTCTTTCGTCATCAAACACTCTTTCGTCATCAAACACTCTTCTGTCATCAAACACTCTTCTGTCATCAAACACTCTTCTGTCATCAAACACTCTTCTCTCATCAAACACCCTTCCAGCATCAAACACTCTTCCAGCATCAAACACTCTTCTTTCATCAGATGTACGTCCATGTTCAAACACTCTTCCATCATCAAACGCCCTTCCATTATCAGACTCACATCCATCATCAAACACTCTTCGTCATCAGACACACTTCCATTATCAGGTGATTTAAGCATCGGATGCATTTACATCATCAGACACTCTTTTCTCATCAGATACTTATTCCATCACCAAATGCTCTTCTAGTATCAGATATCCCCATCTGTGTATGAGTGTGTTGTGTTTGTGTGTGTCTGCATGTGCACTGTTCATAGATTGCATCATAAATAACATTTTCGACGGGCATGTAAAAAAATGGTGTAACCAATGTTGATTTCAAGTGAGGCTGGCTAAAACAGACAGCAGACAAGATTATGCTTTATGAAAACATCCATTTTATAAGAATTAAGGTAGGAACATCAAGGTTTTGTTCCCAGAAGTCTGAAGGAACCAGAGGAAACCACTTCTAATTTAAAAGACCTGAAATAAAGGACATTAGCTGTATGTTCTTCCTATATTAGACATTCATTTATGATATTTAGAATTGTTCTATAATCTATACAGTATTTGATGCAATTTTATCAAAAGTATAAATAAATGACAGAAAAACTAAGTTGTCCATTACTTTACTTTTTCAAGGGAAAAGTAATTGAATTAAGTAAGTGATTTATTACACCCATTTCTTTATGCAGATGACAATTGCAATTTCAATCATAATCGGTATGTTTTGTTACAACGCAGCAATGTTGTAAAAGTTTGTTTTGGTGAGCTTTCTCACTACTCATCCCATAATGATCACAGTCTTTTGTGGATGTTCGAATGAATTCAAGCATTTACACAATGAAAGTAATCCGATCGAATGCGTTTTGAACTACCTCAGAAAGTGCACAAAAGTTTGAAGCATCTCAACATTCTTCCATCCCACATCACAGACTCCTTCAGCGATGAGAAGATGCAATGCTGTCTTCCAGCACTCGAAAGGTTAAACTGAGTTACAGCAACGTTAAATGTCACCGTGGGTTTTTAAAACACACGGTAAATGTGTACTGACATGCTCAGTGATGCACGGCGGGCCTGTAGCTTTCATTCGGACTGCGGCCCTGATATCCGAGGGTAGGAATGAGATTTCATCTGGATAAGTTCCATCGCATCTGAATGCTGCAAGAAATATTCTTGGTTAAATGAGTATTACTGTATGTCAACATGTGTAATGTGTGAGTAATACTGATTATATTTTAATTAAGAATTGAGAATAGTTGCATATTTTAAATTCAGGCTGGTGTGTGGAAAATGTTTTTTTTTTTCAAAGTTTTTTTTTTCTGTGAAAAATCATTCTATATTCTGTGTTAATCTGCAACAGGTAACAGAGTCTGTTAACTTAATTATTCTTTTTTTATTCTTTATGTATTCTTTGAATAGCTTGAAAATGCTGCTGTTCAACATAACATACCTTAATGTTTCCTTAATAATTAAATTAACAATAATAAATTTTAGCAAGCACACCTTCTTGTGGTATAGAGTACAAAATACACAGAAGTGTAACAAGAAGATGCATAGTTCCAGAAATATGTTTCCGGATTGGATTTAAAGCATCTGTAATGTGTACGGCTACTGAGTTTAGGAGCATAAAAAGGAAAAGGCTTCAAGTTTCTAATTTCTACACCAGTAGACACATATTCATCAGACGGCTCATGGTCAGCGGTTGAAATGAGCCGTGGAAGAGTGTTTCTGCAAAGCATTTTGGTAGAACAAAGAATTATGTTTAGCCTCGCGTGGCTTTAAGTGCTCCATCAGTGCTAGTTTGAATAGTTGCACATAACTTGCTTATGTAAGAGTGAACTTCTCCATCTGTTTGAGAATAGCCTGAAAAGAAATGCTGCATCAGTGTGTGTAAATGTGTGCTGTGGTCAGTGCGCACTGGCTTTGGCATGTGAGTGCACTTGCTGAAACAGCTAAATGGATGAATCCCTGCGCACGTGGGAATGTTTGTATATGAGAGAGGGAGGGAGGGAGGATGCATTATTCCAGGTCCCAGATTTAATATGAAAAATGTAAGGATTTATATTTTGAAGCATGATTTCTTGCTTTGTGACGGTTAAGAATCTTTCTGACCACTGGAAGGCAAGCCTAGTGTTTGGGAATCCCAATTTTACTATTATTTTTGGACTTGATGATGCTGCAAAATTTTCTCCCATCATGGATCATTCATTCACATTTATGCATTTGGGAGACGCTTTTATCCAAAGCGACTTACATTGCATTCAAGAAACACACTGAATCAGTTCTTGCTTTCCCTGGGATTGAACCCATGACCTTGGCGGGATTGAGCTACAAGAAAGCTCCAATAGATTCAATGGATTGATTTAATTAAATAATTTTCTAACACTAATTCAATGGTCAACTTTAGACAATTATAAGTAACTTTTCAACTTCTTTGCAACTTCTCAGTAGAGCATTAGTAGACTAACATGCTAAAACAAAAAATTGGTGCTCCGCCGTCAGACATTTTTCCTACTATATGTAACTTTATATCTACATGTCACCAACAATTAACCCTAACCTAATAATCTAGCAATACTCTAATGAGAGTTAGTTGACAAGTTACTTAGAATAATGTCTGTAGTGGATCATTGAAATAAAGTTATAACATGTTGTTTAGGGAAGTAGGAGGCAGAAACCGGCGAAGAGGGGCTGCTGCAGTTACTTTTATTTTGTAAAAAACACAAAACATAACTAAAATGTCTAGGCATGGTCCTCTCTCGTCCTTTACAGTCATCACTCTTTCTTTTATGCTTGCGCTCCTCCGTGAGATGCGAGGCCGTTCTCATGGCCCTTGGTCTCGTCCTGCTCGCAACAAAACTGTAACCACATTATTTTTTTATTGTTATTATTACACTTTATGAATTAAGTAGCTCATAACATATTTTATCACTAGAAAAAATGTAAACATAAAAAAGAAAAAATTTAAACATTAAAAGGAAAAAATTAACATGAAAGTACGCAATTCTTTAAAACATTTCTCCACTTTGGCATAAAAGATCCAAAAGAAATCCAAGAAGTCACTCTTAGGAAGGAATAAAAGGCCTTCCAAACACGAGATATAAACTGTTTTTGTCTTGATCGGACACAATTTCTTCACAGATACTAACATTTCTGAATACTTGGTTGAACATAATTGGAACTCCATAGAACCCTTTTTTAAGAGTGTAGTGGTGCAAAAAATGTCATATTTTACCTTGAAAATGATGTCACAAAGTAAAAATATGGTTCTAAATAATAGTTGACTGCAACGGAACGGACGTTTTCATGTGAATTGGATCCACAGGTAATTTGCAGATGCTCTGCTGGGTGGACAAACTTCTTTTTTCCCTCTTTCTTTTACTAAATAAAGACTCCTAAATGTAGGCTTTAATTTCTTAAAGTAAAATATATATTCTTGCTTTTTTATGTAAAATGTGACACAAGCATGTTTTGCAAGATTTATCCAAATATTTCCTTTCAATCCAATATTTTATTAATTCCAATATTTTGCTCCTTTTCTCTGTGATGGATCTCCCTCACCCACCCTTCAGACGGATTGCTATTGAAACGTCCCAGTCGTGGGGGGAATATTTATGAGCCGGACCCTCACACTGCTGCCCAACTCTCTCTCTCCCTCCTTACAAAATGCTTTATTAGCACGATAAACATTGAAAAAAACATCAAAGGGGACCTATTGTGACCTTTTCCAAAGTCTTAGACTTGTTTTGGGCTCTACTAGAACATGACTTCATGAATGTTCAACCAATTATTTCCCCCATATTGTTGCAGCTCGTATCTTTCCAGTCTGTCAGAAACGCTCTGTTTAGTTCCTGTTTCTATGAAGCCCTGCCTTCTGAAAGCTCAATGTGCTCTGACTGGTCGGCTGGATTACTGCGTTCTGATTGGTCAAGTACTTCAAGTCTGTTTGGGAAAAGTTTCATCACACCACTAACTAACTCAAGCAGGCCTCGCTTCTTTATGTTGCGTATGTCTTGAATTATTTAAATGAGGAATATCGTGAGTGTTTGTTCCCGGATGAACTCAAGACTACAATGGAGGCGTTTCAGGAGTTCAGAAACACTGATATAGAGAAGAACTTCCACTGGAGAAACTTTGTGCTTTGGAAGTTTTTCCACTATAAAGAATATTTAATATGCAATGGATGCTAAAGGTTCGCAATGGGACCAGAGATGGCAATAAATAACCTTTATTTTTAAGCGTGTACAAATCATAAAGACATCAGTTTTTATTCTTTGCCAAGGCAAGCATTGCTCTTACTGTTGATGATACTTTGGAGATAGATGGCTTCTTTTTATATCTTTGCATGTCTCATACCCCGCAGTTCAGTTTGAAGTTTTAATTTATTATGATTTCAAATGAATTACATTCAGTTTTTCTGTTTCTCGCAGTGTCTATCATCCCATCTTCTCATAATCAGCGAGCATCTCCTCTGTGATCTCCAAAGCAGCTGTTTTGTACCTTCTTTAATATGCCGCTTTAAAAGAAACACGAGTTCAGAGCAGGTTCTGTCCCTGAGCGGTTTTTGCAGCAGAAACAAACAGGTTATTTTAGCTCGTACTGTATTATGACTCAGTCTTTGCCAGGCTGCGAGACTGAGGGGCTTGGCTCTCCGTAAATGACAAGCCCGCAGTCATACGAATGCTGTTACGTCGAGAGCGAGAGAGATGCTGTGTTAATGAGGGGAAATGGAGGGGCAACCCATCACTGCGTGAAACACGAGCACAATGCAGCTCTGTCCTGCTGTTTAGTATTCTGACTGAGAGCAGAGAGAGAGCAGTTCGAACTTTGTTTTGGACACAGAGCTACTCTGTGATGGAATAAGGCCATTTAGAAAGAGACAATAGAAAGAAGCAGGAGGGTGAGTGAGAATGGATAGTGTGCTCTGAATTTAGACAAATCTAAATGTCTGCAAAATTATATTTAAAGCGAGAGAGAGAGCAGTGCGCCCACTCACACTCGTGTTATAGATCAGCATTAGACTGACTGAGTGTGTGTGTGTGTGAGTGTTTTCCATGTAAACCCAATGTTATGAGGACAAAATATTCCCACAAATATTGCAGCATCCAACATCCGGACATTTTTTTGGGTCCCATGAGGAAAACAGCTTATAAATCAGACTAAATGATGTTTTTTTTTTTTAAATGTAAAAATAGTTTTGTGTGATGTGGAGGTTTAGGGGTCGGGTTAGTGTAGGGGATAGAATATACAGTTTTGTACAGTTTAAAAAATTCTGTACATATATATATATTATACTTTATTTATTCTTATACTTGAACTTAAATTAAATGTTATACCTTTGTAACTAATTGATAAAGGTTTAAGTTGAAGTATAAAATGTACTAAAACTGGAATTTAAAAAACGTATAGCTACTCTATATAGAATACTCTACACTATATATATGTTTATTGAAATATTAATATAAAAACCAAAAAATAAAATAGATAATAAAATAAAATTGACAAAATCACAAACATTTTAAAATGCTACAAAATAAATATAATTGAAATAAAATCTAAACGGCTAATTTGAAAGATTCATAAATATAGATAATATTAAAATAACATTAATACTAGAAAAAGCTAGAATTCAACAAGAAATACTTGCTTTTCACGTGAAAGAATGTTTATATCCATTTTATCTGTGGAATGGATATCCACGGTGGTTTTATTGCTCTATTTTCATTCTATTGTTCATCAATAGTCTTTTCTCTCTTTTATTCTTCCTCCTAAGATATTTGAAAAGAAAAATCAAGTTGATGCTTGCAAAAAAAAAACATTTCGAGGGCCAGATTTACTAAACAAGGCAAATTAGAGTGAAGTGCAATTCCAAAAAAAAGAAAAAGAAGCTGATGGATGATCTACTGATGACACAAATTAAAGAACACAGATGCATCTGGATCATTTCCATAATGACCAACACAATCCACCAATCCCTGTTTTTTGTGCAGTAAATAATGCCTCAAATACCATTAAAACGACTAGCGCAATTTCCACTTCTGTTGAAGTATTTGAGCTAATAAAAGCCTTGCATACACAGATGTCCCTCTCTGAGACCTGCAGAGGATATAATCCTCCATCCTGGCAACATTTTGCCTGTTATTTCATTGTTATTTGAGTTGTCCACCCCTTTCTCAATACCCTGTTGCTAAGCTTCTTTTTTTCCATCACATCCATCATAATCAGCCATAGGTTTTTGTCCTTGTAACCGGGTTTCGCCTCATGACAGCAATCATTTTCATTGCCTACGCAGTCTATTCTTCCACCAAGGTCTGTTTCTGCTTCTCTCATATTTTTTATAATCATCATCAATTGATTTACTCCATTATAAAAGCGAGCAGGAGCTGTTCTGTACAAAGCTGCAGCCTGGAGATATTTATGTTGGATTGCGATTGCTGTTCTTCTAAAGCTGCGTGAGATTTGTTTTTCTGATGATGACATTTACAGATGCATTTTCGCTTGCTTTTCTTGCCATTAAAGTTTCTTCTCTTTGCTCTTTTCTCCTCAGGTCCCCCGGTGGGCTGGTTCCTGTCCGTGTTGAATCACCTCCTTTATTTCTTCTCCTCCTCTGAACCCCAGAAGCCTTTGAGGAGCGAGACCATGGCACCATTTTTCTCTCGACGCTCTTCAAACCTCTTTCTGTGTCTCGTCCTCGTCCTTTCTTTGCCTCCATCCTGTTCTCCTGAATCCCAGCGTGAAGAACCGTCTTTCCCGCCCTCCATCGCTCCGTCAGAGGTTCCCTCAGAGGTCTACAGTAATCTGACCGATGACGGCGCCGCTCTAAACAAGCCGTGCAGCGACCCTGTCGAGTGCAGACCTGGAATCGTTCTGCCTGTATGGAAGCCTATCAATCCCGCTCTCGGAGAGCAGATCATCCGGGCGATTGTGTATTTCGCCTCGCTCATGTACATGTTTCTGGGAGTGTCCATCATCGCGGACAGGTTCATGGCATCCATCGAGGTCATTACGTCACAGGTGAGTTGCATGTTAAAATTACCGCCATAGGTGTTTCTGAAGCGGAAAATTATGATTTATGATAATTTTCTAAGGTTAGACAGTTCTTATCCCTCATTTTAGGAGTTGCTTTTCATGCCTCTGTTAATTGACAAACAGTAAATCATTTAAAGCGGACCTACCGTATTTCCCCGCATATAACCCGTACCCTCATATAGCCCGCGGGCTTTGTGTAAAATACCATTGTCATAACATGCACATTTATATAACCCGCACCCTCATATAGCCCGCGGGCTTTGTGTAAAATACCACTGTCATAACATGCACCTTTATATAACCCGCACCCTCATATAGCCCGCGGGTTTTGTGTAAAATACCATTGTCATAACATGCACCTTTATATAACCCGCACCCTCATATAGCCCGCGGGTTTTGTGTAAAATACCATTGCCATAACATGCACATTTATATAACCCGCACCCTCATATAGCCCGCGGGCTTTGTGTAAAATACCATTGCCATAACATGCACCTTTATATAACCCGTACCCACATATAGCCCGCGGGTTTTGTGTAAAATACCATTGTCATAACATGCACCTTTATATAACCCGCACCATCATATAGCCCGCGGGTTTTGTGTAAAATAGTGTTGTCATAACATGCACCTTTATATTACCCGCATGCATAGATTGATGAACTTTTTGTGTTAGTTCACATTTCGAATTTCGAATGTTGTAAAATCTGTTATAACCCGCAGGTTATATGCGGGAAAATACGGTATTATGCTTTTTTTCCATATTCAGCTTTCTTTATTCTGTAATGTTGCAATTTAAGCATGAAAAAGCTCTGCAAAGGTCTTTTCTATATCAGTATTTCTGAACTCCTGAAATGTTGTAGTTTTGACTTTTCATCCGGGAATGAACAGATCACAATATTTACATCACATTTAAACTGGTTCTGGTTGAGTTAGTTAGTAGTGTGTTGAAACTCGGGATTATGGTAAGGAGTGGGACATTTCCCAAACATGCTTACGAACAGGCTGGGAAGAAATAATGTGTTTTGAAAATGAAACCATGAAAACCTATTGTAGTTGAGCCCAAAAAACAAAACCAAGGCATAATATTTCCTCAATAACATAGTGTTATTGTTGGTTTCATTCAGTCAATAACTGTTCACAATCATTATGTATGTTAAAGGAATAATTCATACTTTAATTATTATTAATAATGAATTCTTACGTAATTCCAAACCTGTATGTTAACAAACATTCATATTTGGCCTTGTTGGACATAAGTGTATTAAAACTGAAACTGTAACATGGCGCTTGCAACTAAAAGGATATGGGTTCGACTCTCAGGATGTGCATGATCTAATAAATCCGCACCTTCAATGCAATGTACAGTAAAAGAGTAGTTGATTTGAGTAAAAGTATTTGCCAAAATTAAAATTAAAGTTTGTGTACACTTCAAAATAATGTGTTTGGTTATAAAACTTGCAAAATATAATTTGAAGTATGTCTTCAGAAAATTATTAGTGTATTTTTATATCTATGGTTTATATAGTATTTTATTTATTTTTTGAGCTTGACATCCTCTTCTGAAATGTTATCATTAAAAAAGAGCAAAGTGTAGATTATTGTTTCACTGAAAAAACGAGCTACATATGGGTTTGAGTGATTTGAGGACAAGTAAACAATTTTTTTGGGTGGAGGGTGAACTTTAAAAGCATAGCCTTCACCTGAGCTTGAGTTTAGCTAGTAATTGCTGTTATTTAAAAACAATTGTGACTGTTTCCCCTGCCTCTGAACATTTAATGGGATGTAGTGTGCTTGATGTTTTTTCTTCTGCTAAAACGACTGACTCGTCAACACTTGTCATGGGCAGATCGCCTACTCTCATCACCTCCGCTGACTCATGCGCCAGAAACCTGTAGAAAGAGGAAAATTATCCAAAATGCCTTTTTAAAAATCAGGCTTGTTTTCCTTTAGTTCTTTCATTTCAAAGCCAGAAAATGATCCATAAAAATCTCTAGCTGTGTAAACAAAACATGCTGTTATCTTGTTTTACCACATAGTATGAATTAACATGTTTTAACATTCTGCTAACATGAATTAGCACATTGCTAACATGTTTTAACATTTCTATCATATTGCTAACGTGACGTTACTACCATAGTTGCTAAAATGGATTGACATGTTGCTAGCATGCTTTAGCAAATTGCTAACATGAATTAGCATGTTGTTAACATGTTTTAGCACATTACTAGGATGAATTAACATGTTTTAGCACATTACTAGGATGATTTAGCATGTTTTAGCATGTTGATAGCAAACGTAGGCCAATAAGAGCTGCCCATGAAAACCTCACACAATACACCCAGACAATACAATTATAAAACGTATATGGCCCTTTCATATGAAATATATCATCTTGCATGCAACATCTTAAAGCCGTTGTTAGTTGGAACGGGTGAAGTAGCATCAGTTACACAATGTTTTACCATGTTGTTAGCATTAATTAAAACATTCCTAGCATGTTGCTAGCATTAGAAAATGTATTTAAAAATTAATCACGAATCCATACCCGATTGCACATGCACATCTCAGAAAGTCTATTTGATGTGTGTTTACATCCAGAAGACATATTATTTAGACTGTTTTCTGTTTTTTTTTAGACTGCTATAGGCATTTAGAAAATAGCCTTTAAGATGTTTATGATTTAGAATGGATGTAAAACCGACATATTAAAGATGTTTCTCAAATATTTGTAAACAGCAGGTACTTTCCAGATGAAGACGTCTTGCAGACATATGTGCTATCTGGGTAGATTTTTAAAAAATAAAAAAAATAATACAAGTGACAAAAACACATAACAAATTTACAAAACCTTTAACTACTATTAAAAATGAATAAAAGCTATAATTCTATATATGATAAAATAGCACCAGTAGTAAAATAGTATCAAAATGCTAATCTAAATTGGTTAACATAGTTCTTTTGTGAGCCATGCACTCTCTTACTCTGCTATGAGTAAATCAGCCTTGTGTCCTTTGCAACGTCAAAGACAGCAGCTTTGAGTCTACCTCATTAATCAAAGTGTCCCCTAGAAAGACTCTCATACACCCTTTGTCAAAACATGAGGACACGTCTGCAGGGTCATGTCAAATGCGAGTGTGAAAGCAACACCAGAGATGACTAAAAATAGTCTGGAGACATTTTGCGAAGGAAGGTGTGTGTGTGTGTGTGTGTGTGTGTGTGTGTGTGTGTGTGTGTGTGTGTGTGTGTGTGTGTGTGTGTGTGTGTGTGTGTGTGTGTGTGTGTGTGTGTGTGTGTGTGTGTGTGTGTGTGTGTGTGTGTGTGTGTGTGTGTGTGTGTGTGTGTGTGTGTGTGTGTGTGTGTGTGTGTGTGTGTGTGTGTGTGTGTGTGTGTGTGTGTGTGTGTGTGTGTGTGTGTGTGTGTGTGTGTGTGTGTGTGTGTGTGTGTGTGTGTGTGTGTGTGTGTGTGTGTGTGTGTGTGTGTGTGTGTGTGTGTGTGTGTGTGTGTGTGTGTGTGTGTGTGTGTGTGTGTGTGTGTGTGTGTGTGTGTGTGTGTGTGTGTGTGTGTGTGTGTGTGTGTGTGTGTGTGTGGCCTGTCAGCAGCTGCGTTTTCACCGCAAGGCCTCATGGACAGAGCTAATACTATTTTGAAACATCTCTGAACCTGTTTATTTTTAAATCTGAAATCAGAAATCTGAATTGGTGTATATTGGTGATAACGATTTATTTAAAGAATGAAATTAGAATGTTTGGTAGCACTTTAATTAACGCCTTTATGTATAATGCAATTATAACATGTTTTTCCACATTGCTAACATGAGTTAGCATTTTGCTAATATGTTTTAACACATTGCTGTTATGAATTAACATGTTTTGCATTTTTTTAACATGAATTATGTCATTGGTAGTATGTTTTAACACATTTTTAGCAGGTTACTAACATAAATTAACTTGTTGCAAACATGAATTAACACATTGCTAACATTTTACCATGTTGCTAGCATGTTTTAGCACATTGCTAGCATCCTTTAACAAATTTACTAGGCTGTTAACATGAATTAGCATGCTAATGCATTTTTTTAGCATGTTCCTTGCATGAATTAGCTTTTTTTACGTGTTGTTAGCATGAAGTAACACATTGCTATCATGTTTTAGTATGTTTTATCAAATTTCTAACAGGTTTTAACACGTTGCTAACATGAATTAGCATGTTAGCTACTACCATGTTTTAGCACATTATAACACTGTCATTAAGAAAAGAAAAGAATCGTGAGGATGTTGGTCAGCATTGGTAGTCAGTGTCATTTCTTGCCTTGAGTGTCTCAGCCAGCCACACACACACTGCTTTATTTGCATCATTAATTTATAAAATTAATTAGTAAAATTGTTCAACATGCACCACACACTTTATAGCCTCCAGGCCAAACGAGGTAGAAAAACTACACTTGAACTTTTCCATCTCAAAAGAAACAGCTGAACCATGACAGTTTGTCTGACTCCAGGTGCAATGAAACTGAAAACAATAAAAACTCAATGTCAGAATTACGATCCCTGACAGCATAGCGGCGCATTATTGAGTTGTCGAGTGTGAGTATGCTGGTTGTCTGTGCCTCAGGGTTGTTATACAGCTTGGCATCTCTGTACTAGACTAGAAAACAAAATGTGTTTGTGACTGGGACTGCTTTAAAACTAGTCAGAACCCTCAACTAACCAATTATGCAATTGTTTGAATAAAGTGCTAATGCTAATATATGGCTATTGGCTACATACTTGCTTTCAGTTGCCAACTACATGTGTGTATATGTGTATACAGTTGTACATTGTTAGCCTGTTTTAACACATCATTAACATGAATTCTCATGTTGCTTCCGTGACTAAGTACATTGCTAGCATGCTTTAACATCTTGTTGACATGATCAACATGTTTTTTGCATGTTTTTAGCATTTTTAGCAATTAGCATGTTACTAACATGTTTTAGCACAGTGCTAACAATAAATGCCATGGTTCTAACATGTTTTAACAAATTGTTAGTATGAATTAACATGCTTTAAAATGTTGCTAGTATGTTTTTGCACATTGCTAGTATGAATTAACATTTCTTAGCATGTTGCTAGCACGTTTTAGCACATTGTTAAGATGAATATTCATGAGCATGGCAGATAAAGTTTATAATGGGCCATGCCCTTTAAAGAAGGTTATTTACATCATTCAGAATTGAAGGATTAGTTTCTTTCCAATTCATGATTTTGAATTTGAATTTGCCACAACTCACAGGAATATGTATATATTGCTTCCTGAAAGTTTAAATATTGACGTGGAAGACGCTAGTTTTCGCTAAACAATTCTGTCTCGTTGTGAAAAAAAAGGCTATTACTAGCCTTATTCTATTAGAATATCTACTTCGTTTCAACACAATGGTCTTAAAAAAACATTTGAAGAGTACATTCATTATGCATTTGGCAGACTTGCATTGCATTCAAGAAGCACATTGATATTCTAATCAGTTCTTGCTTTCCCTGGGATCGAAACCATGACCTTGAAAACTGTAGTAAACACTAGTGACACTCGTCATTTATCCCCACAAGTTTATACCTTTGACTGTTTGACTATTTTTCAGTGCATTCCTCTTCTCAACAGCACAAAAAACAGGACAATATATTGATTAACATATTATTTAGTAAAGGAATTGTGGATGGAAGAATTTGCATTTAATTCTAGATAATTGTAGATAATATTTGTTGCAGGTTTTTTTCCCCATGGCTGTCAGACTGTTTTTAATTTTAATGTTAAATGTTGTAATGGGTTATTGCGTCGAAGTTTCGTTCTGTGTACACAGAATGACAATAAAATCCTGTCTGTCTGTCTGTCTGCCTAGTGTAATTTACATATAAATCCTTTTGATACTTGCTCTGCAGTAATGCAAACATTTACATATAAATTACATTATCTGCACTGCAGTAATTCAAACATTTACACAAATTACTTTGAAACTTGCACTGCAGTAATGTAAACTTAATGTAAACTTTTAAACATTTCCTGTACAACATTATGTATATATAAAAACATAGCCATAACAAACAGTGGCAGCGGTGGGACATCTTGATGGTGAATATTTTTGGATTGTTGCTGCTGGTATGATGACACACTCCCAGCCTGAACATTTCCAGAGGCAGAATCCACCAATAACTCCTCACTGAACTCTTGTTTGTGGAGGTCAAAGAGGAGTTAGTACTGGCAGAGTCCTAATACAGCCAAGGGCCGCTTGGAGGACTGAGAGGTCAGGCGGCTCACTGGTGACACATCTGTACAGGGTACTCCTGAAATCAAGTATGAAGCAAAGTAATTGACTTGGTTTTTAATCTGTAGTCTTACCTTTGATATTTTACATTATATTCATCTTCCTTAGTATGAGTTAAATTTTTGACATAATTGGATGTCATGCAATAGTTTTGAATGGTTAGAAAAAAAATATATTCTCAAATGGCCGTTAAATGAACTCCAGGCAAATACTACTCTGTAACAATAAAATGAAAAAGGTTTATTTTCATTTAGTGGGACAGTCTATTTGCTATATTTAGGTCTGATCTCATACTGTGGGAATTTTATCAATTGTGAGTTAAGCAAAAATGTGGAGTCTATGTAAAGTAATATATGGATGAATTTAGTGATTATAGCAGGTAAATTCAGCAGTCAAATATTTATAAATAAAGCTGTATTGCTCACCGTTCATCTAGAAATCCTACAAATCACACAGAGCAGAGGTTGTGTAACGTTCTGTCTCATCTATAATCTTTCCAACTAAGCCAATAAAAATAATGGGAACTAAAAGCATGCATTTATTACATGATCCGTTGATTAAGTTTATTTGAATGATTTTAAAAGGATTTAATCATTCACTTACACTCACCATTGTTCTAGTTTTGTGCCAGATTTCCGTACAGCTTTGAACAAGAGGAACTTCACTGATGCCAAGCTGCCAGAAGTGTGCTGTCTGGTACAGTAATGTTCTGTCAGTTACAGTAATGTGCTGTCTAGTACAGCAATGTGCTCTCCGGTACAGTAATGTGCTGTCTAGTACGGTAATGTGCTTTCTGGTACAGTAATGTGCTGTCTAGTACGGTAATGTGCTTTCTGGTACAGTAATGTGCTGTCTAGTACGGTAATGTGCTTTCTGGTACAGTAATGTGCTGTCTAGTATGGTAATGTGCTCTCCGGTACAGTAATGTGCTGTCTAGTACGGTAATGTGCTTTCTGGTACAGTAATGTGCTGTCTGGTACAGCATTGTGCTCTCCGGTACAGTAATGTGCTGTCTAGTACGGTAATGTGCTGTCTAGTACGGTAATGTGCTTTCTGGTACAGTAATGTGCTGTCTGGTACAGCATTGTGCTCTCCGGTAGAGTAATGTGCTGTCTAGTATGGTAATGTGCTCTCCGGTACAGTAATGTGCTGTCTAGTACGGTAATGTGCTTTCTGGTACAGTAATGTGCTGTCTGGTACAGCATTGTGCTCTCCGGTACGGTAATGTGCTGTCTAGTACGGTAATGTGCTGTCTAGTACGGTAATGTGCTTTCTGGTACGGTAATGTGCTGTCTGGTACAGCATTGTGCTCTCCGGTACAGTAATGTGCTGTCTAGTACGGTAATGTGCTTTCTGGTACAGTAATGTGCTGTCTGGTACAGCATTGTGCTCTCCGGTACAGTAATGTGCTGTCTAGTACGGTAATGTGCTTTCTGGTACGGTAATGTGCTGTCTAGTACAGCAATGTGCTCTCCAGTACAGTAATGTGCTGTCTAGTACGGTAATGTGCTTTCTGGTACAGTAATGTGCTGTCTGGTACAGCATTGTGCTCTCCGGTACAGTAATGTGCTGTCTAGTACAGGAACGTGCTTTCTGGTACAGTAATCTGCTGTCTAGTACGGTAATGTGCTTTTTGGTACAGTAATGTGCTTTCTGCTACAGTAATGTGCTGTCTAGTAAGGTAATGCGTTTTCTGGTACAGTAGTGTGTTTTCTGGTACAGTAATGTGCTTTCTGGTACAGTAATGTGCTGTCTGGTACAGCATTGTGCTCTCCGGTACAGTAATGTGCTGTCTAGTACGGTAATGTGCTTTCTGGTACGGTAATGTGCTGTCTAGTACAGTAATGTGCTGTCTAGTACGGTAATGTGCTTTCTGGTACAGTAATGTGCTCTCCAGTACAGTAATGTGCTGTCTAGTACGGTAATGTGCTTTCTGGTACAGTAATCTGCTGTCTAGTACGGTAATGTGCTTTTTGGTACAGTAATGTGCTTTCTGCTACAGTAATGTGCTGTCTAGTAAGGTAATGTGTTTTCTGGTACAGTAATGTGTTTTCTGGTACAGTAATGTGCTTTCTGATACAGTAATGTGCTTTCTGGTACAGCAGTCTGCTCTCCGGTACAGTAATGTGCTCTCCGGTACAGTAATGTGCTCTCCGGTACAGTAAAGTGCTCTCCGGTACAGTAATGTGCTGTCTAGTACGGTAATGTGCTTTCTGGTACAGCAATGTGCTCTCCGGTACAGTAATGTGCTGTCTAGTACGGTAATGTGCTTTCTGGTACGGTAATGTGCTTTCTGGTACAGTAATGTGCTGTCTGGTACAGTAATGTGCTCTCCGGTACAGTAATGTGCTGTCTAGTACGGTAATGTGCTTTCTGGCACAGTAATGTACTGTCAAGTATGGTAATGTGCTTTCTGGTACAGTAATGTGCTGTCTAGTACGGTAATGTGCTTTTTGGTACAGTAATGTGCTGTCTAGTATGGTAATGTGCTTTCTGGCACAGTAATGTACTGTCAAGTATGGTAATGTGCTTTCTGGTACAGTAATGTGCTGTCTAGTACGGTAATGTGCTTTCTGGTACAGTAATGTGCTGTCTAGTATGGTAATGTGCTTTTTGGTACAGTAATGTGTTGTCTAGTATGGTAATGTGCTTTCTGGTACAGTAATGTACTGTCTAGTATGGTAATGTGCTTTTTGGTACAGTAATGTGCTGTCTAGTACGGTAATGTGCTTTTTGGTACAGTAATGTGCTTTCTGGTACAGTAATGTGCTGTATAGTATGGTAATGTGCTTTCTGGTACAGTAATGTGCTCTCTAGTACGGTAATGTGCTTTCTGGTACAGTAATGTGCTGTCTTGTACAGCAATGTGCTGTCTGATACGGCAGTGTGCTGTCTGATACGGTAATGTGCTGTCTGGTACGGTAATATGCTGTCTGGTACAGTAATGTGCTTTCTGGAAGAGCAATGTGCTGTCTGATACGGTAATGTGCTGTCTGGTACAGTAATATGCTGTCTGGTACAGTAATGTGCTTTCTGGTACAGCAATGTGCTGTCTGGTAGAGTAATGTGCTGTCAGTTACAGTAATGTGATTGGCTGATATTTTTATATATTAAATAGAATTATAGTATTACATGTGGAACTCTCTCAAATACTTTACTACAAGATTAACGAATCGTGATGTGTTGATGAGCTTTGTAACCGATGACGGTCTGTTGATCTCGTGAATGCAGGGATCTCGTCATTGCACGGCTATTTCTGCACCCTCACTAATATTTTCAGCATAACTAATGAGTAGGTGGTTCATTGTGCAGTGCAATAGCATCTTTTATTAAATAACTGGAGCTCTCACACTGTGTGATCGACAGCTTCAGCCGTAATAAAGAGAGCGTTCTTTGATCACTTTCTTTGTATAATTTAAGCAGAATTTAAAAAGACTGTGTTTTTTTTCCACAGCTTGTTGTCTCCTGATCCACCTTTCCACCATCATTTGGTTTCTGAGTAGACCTGCGTTTTGTTATTTACCTACTACATGTGTAAATCGGTGGGGGTTGATCTTGTGGGGTTTGTCCACACTATTACGTCATAAAGTGGCACTATTTCACAGCCTGTACACAAGTAAAATGACCTCTTATATGTCAAAAGAACAAGGAATTTAGATTTCTCAGTTTATGACACCTTTACAGATTTTGTAAGCATATTGCTAGTTGTGCTTGGAGTCGATTTGTTTTATTTGTGATAACGCAATAAATCACGCCAAATTAGTTTTTATAGTTTTTTTCCAGATTATCATAGAAATAAACACATGCGAAGAGGGAGAAGATTAAATATTAATAACTGATTATGTTGAAGTCAATGTATGCTTTTTTCCCCCTGTGAGCTTTTTGGTTTTTCAATGCATTTTTTGCATAGTAAAATAAAACCTGCATCTATGGTTTGCCTTTTTTATATATATAAATAAATATAATTAAATATATAATGAAATATATAAAATATTTTTTTTGTTTAATCAAACTTGTAAGGTCATTAAAAACAAACACCCTCTCAAGACATCACTTTTGCACACTACTGTATTGCAAATATTACATGCATTGATTTTTCCGTTTTGAGCAACTTACATACATTTTGTACAACAAAGTTTCTGCATTCGGTTTGCTTCCTCAATTCAAATTCATGGCTCACAGCCCTGCTGCAATAACCTGTCAGGCTTTAGTTGTCTGTATCCTAAACATGTTCCCTTCTAAACACCCAGGAAAAAGAAGTGACCATCACCATGCCTAGCGGAGAGACGTCAGTGGCCACTGTGAGAATCTGGAATGAGACCGTGTCCAATTTGACCCTGATGGCACTCGGATCATCCGCCCCTGAAATTCTCCTGTCAGTCATTGAGGTGGGTGAGACTTTAAAATGACAAAATGTACTAGTTTGGAAGCCTTTTTGTCACAATTAACTGCTTAACTACTAATTACATTCACTGCAGATGGCTAAACCCTGATTAGCGTAGCCTGAGGTTTTACCATTTCATTAGCAGCATTACTGCTCATAATTTAAGTGGTGCTTTGTCTGATCACTCCGTTTGCATTGATTCAGAATCCATCCATAATTCATAGACTCATGAAAATAAAATATATGTTTTGTGGCTTTAGCTTTGCCTTTTAGCTATGAGAGCTATGCATTTAAAAATTTACAGTCTTTCTATTTTTCTGGGGAAGTTGAAATAAAATCATCTTGCACGTAAAATTTTGGCATGTCAAGGATTTGCAAGGCTGTAAATTGGTAACAATTTATTTAAAGCCTTTATGTAGACTTTCCTGTAGCTCAAACAGTAGAATGCAGTGCTTGCAACATCAAGGTCATGGGTTCGTTTCCCAAGGAGAAAATGTCAATGTGTTTCTTGAATGCAATCTAAGTCGCTTTGGATCAAAGCGTCTGATAAATGTAAAATGTTTTCATAAGTAATTGCTTTATGATTATCTAAAGTGTTACAATCAATAATGAGACCGTATAATGTATTATAAAGCATAATTAATGCATTAAAAATACTATACATAAAAGCTATAAGTGTAGTGTTACCAAACTATGTTATTATTGAATTTTGCATTACATAAAGATCAAATAAAATACAGAAAACCCTAAATTTGTTAATTTTCATCTCTCTCACAGTTACGCTCACGTGACATTGCAGTTTCTCATCATCATGAAAGTTAACAATCTGTATGCTCTCTAAAGCCATATCACTCTAAATTCCTGATAAACGGTTTTCTGAGTGCGTAAATTTACTGGTAAATTTCTGAAGATTTACCAGTATACGATAAAAACCATCTTCGGTTCTTGATACAAACCTTGAATTATATTCGGCAACATTGCAAACACAAATTCGCTCACAGTGTAAACACAGTCACACACACATAAATACATTCGCTCATAACAGTCATTTCACTCAGACACAGTTCTGAAAGTATTGCACACGCGGTTACTATGGTTTCTTTCAAAGTCTAAAATGCTTTGTTGCTTTTTGCCTTTAACGGTCTGCATGAAAACAAATGCTTCTAAGCTTCTATCAGTAACGACGTCTTTGTCGATGTCAACGTAATCTGGAAATTCCTGGACAGTGAAGGTGAACTCCTGTGCCTCTTCCATGATAGCATCTGTAAGACTTGATTTTTGCACGAGTTCTTCTGCGGCTGAGTGAGTGAAGCATCATTGGAGTGAGCGACTGATGCAAGTGCAACGAGAACTCAGCGCATGAGCAGTGAACTCGGTACTATCATTAGTCACGGGGATCGAGATAACCGATGTTAAGCAGTGACTTTATCCCTCTTTTGTGCTCGAGATATTAGGGTTCGGCGACATAAAATAATCAACATAATTGATAAGAAAATGCTAAGAAAAATAGGGAGTTTGGCGGTTCCACTTCAAAAACTTTGACATAATAGGATTGGCAAGTTAACCGAGCTCGAGATAAGTGGGTTCCACTGTACAAGAAATCACTCACTGCTCTTGATTGAATAACTTAGTAGCTTTAATAAGAATACATTTCTTACTGTGCTCTAAACAATGGCGGACTGTCTAAAGCTCACTCAAGGCGGGTCTATGCTAACAGAGAAGAGTCCTCCATCACATTGACATTGCTTATGATTTATGAGGATTAAAAAAAGGAGTAGGTGGATTTTTACCGTTATAGGGTGGTTGTATACACACACTGCCAACCCACATTTGTGTTCAAACTCAGATTTTTCATAATAAGTGATCTTTAATTGGTCTCCCAGCTTTTGAACACTTTTTGCAGTAAGCAACTTTCTGTTTCAGTAGAACAGAAAATGTGTTTGTCATAGCATTTTAATGGGTTAAACAGCTTCTTGGCCGTTTAAGATGGAGTTGGTTAGAGACACGCATGCTGATCGCTGATCTCGCTAATGAGGGTCCACGTCATGTTTATTAATGAGACGCTCCTGGTTTGTTTCTTTTCGTCCACCGCGAGAAATCAGTGTCTCAGATCTGTGTAACTCTGCCTGCAGGAGATGCTCACCGCTGTGTTGGCCAACATTTAGCACGTCAGTGGAGCACTAGCTGTGCTTTATTGCCTTACATTTGTCTGTCAATGTTGTTTGTCACTCTGCATATCTAGATCTAATGTGTTAGGACATCCGTCAAGCCTCCGTGTTTCACTCGAGGGTTTCACGCACACAGCATGATTATTGTTGTGCGGCTAACGCATCTAAACAACGTATTACAATGCATTGTTCTTCTCGAAAAAGAACAGCGAAGGAGATGTAGTCAGGCAGATTTTGGCGTCAGAAGTGTGAAATCTCATTGCAAGCTCAGCTGGAAAGGACACGCGGGTTGAATTATCTGTTTGTCACAGGCCGATCCCAAAGGTTCGCAGGCTAGTGTAGATCTAGAGAGATATCATGGAGCCACAGAATAGATAAACAACTCCTGCATGCGTTTTGTTTCATTCTTTTTCTTGTTTTATCTTCCCAAGGATGTTCGCTTCATTTTCAAGGATGTTTAGTGAATGTGACATATCTCATTGAATACTACTGAATCTGAATAACATCCATTTCTCATTGATCTGAAGATAAGAGGAAAGGGACACAATCCATTTGTTGTTTATTTGTTCTGACTGTTCTGACATTTAAGTTAACCTTTTAAACTCTGATATGATTAAAAAAAGTCAAATTCCAAACTGATTGAAGCCAGTGTTATTATTTATAGCCTTTATTAATATTTCAAATGAGCTTTTATTTGTATACTTTTCATTTAACACTTTAATTTTAGTTTATGTTTTTGGATTTTTTTTTTAATTTAAATTATATTTATTTCAGTTATAGTTTTAGCAATTTTAGTACTCCAAGTGTTAATGTTAGTGATGTTTAATGAAACTGATGTTCAATAAAAACAACTCAAATTAACACTTCTCAAATTCTCAAGAGAGAAAACACAGCAGACAGAACAACCACTCCATAAATAGAGTTTAGACCAAGAACAAACAGAAGTGTGTAAAAGAAGTGTAACAAACACTAGGCTATATATACAAACATAGATCAATAAAGGCAATGAGAAACAGGTGCAGAGAATCAATCAAGCAATGATTTACCCAAATTTTGCTTACTCAAGATATGTTGGTTCCAAAAATGCACCAGACAGTAAGTTCATCAAACCCAAGCAATATTTGACAAGCAATAATCCATTTATTAATAATAATAAAATTAATCAAATTACAGTGTATGGAACATTGCATAAACAATGTTGTTTGTGGCCCCACACACAGAGTTTCATTGGTCGACATTGCTAATGTAAACTTAAACCTCAGATGTGTTCTGATTAGCTGTGTTTTTGTCATGTGTATTTCAGGTGTGTGGTCATGGTTTTGAGTCTGGTGAACTGGGTCCGGGCACCATTGTGGGTAGCGCTGCCTTTAATATGTTTGTGATCATTGGAATCTGCGTGTGGGTGATTCCTGACGGTGAAGTGAGGAAGATCAAACATCTGAGAGTCTTCTTCATCACTGCGTTCTGGAGTATCTTTGCTTACATCTGGCTCTACCTGATCCTGGCGGTCATCTCACCTGGAATCGTGGAGGTGCGCACAGGTTTATATTACATTGTGGGGATCAACGGTGAATTAATAAACACACTAAATCATGTTGTTGTTTTATGTTTCTGTGATGGGTAGGTTTAGGTGTAGGGTTAGTATAGAGGAGAATTAGTTTATTTTTTTATGATTTTTTTATGATATTTTTTTATACGTTTTTGTTTGTTTTTTAAATGTATGTATCAGTTTTGTTATTTGCAAAGTAACATATAGTACATACATACACATATATGTATTTATATAATAAAAAAAGACTTAAAACGAGTGATATACAATTGCCAAAGCCTTTGAAAACATTAGAGAATATTTTTTGCACTTTGTGAAATTATTTTCATGGCAAATAAAATAATTTCACCCCAAATCCCTTTAGTAAAAGTCTTACTGCAAAAAAATTATGAAATCTGAAAAATAATGAGATACAGTGATGAGAATTTAATGAGAATTACTGAAAAACTCATAAGGAACAGTCTGGAGATAATACGTTTATGAGAATTTGGCAGTGAAATCTTCTTAACTAATGTGAAAATAATACAGAGTAATGGAAAATCTCTTACTGATCATAAAAAGACTTTATTTTATTAATACAAAATATAATTTCTTTTGATTTTAACTTGAAATGTGGCCAAGACATGTTTCTGTCAGATTTACTCATATACGATGTCAATCATATAATATGCGTGTGAAAAACACCGTCTTTACTGTCAAAGTCACACAAAATTATTATAAATCTACTGGTCCTTCAGACAACAAGGCCATATTGAGTCATTTGTTATAGTGAAGTGAGCAGGTACCGAGTTGTTTGTCTCTGTTTAATGTAGCCAGAAGTGCCTCTTTGCTTGGTTCATATAAGACTGTTTGTTTTCCCTTTCTTTCTCTTTTGCCTGCTGTGCTTTTGAGAGAAAAGACCACTAATTTGGGCTCTGTTTACTTTTGTGTGTTTGCTGTATATGTGTGTAGATATGGGAAGCTCTGGTCACTCTCTGCTATTTCCCCGTTTGTGTGATTCTGGCGTGGATCGCTGACCGGCGCCTCCTTTTCTACAAGTACATGTCCAAACGCTATCGTGCAGACAAAAGAACAGGTGTTGTTGTGGAGACAGAGGGGGAAATGACTCCCAAAGGTATGGAGATGATGATGGATGGCAAGTTTCCCCTGAGGGGCGGAGCCATAGGGATCGGCACACAGGAACATTACCAGGATGGAAACACAGCAGGCGCCATGGCAACTCTACCCAACTCCAACAGCACGACCGTTTACATGGAGGGTGCCAAGGACCTGGACGAGAGCCGTAAAGAAGTGAGAAAAGACATGTGCACTCATTTAAACAAACATTTATGCAGTTATACTCTCACACAGAAGTTAAAAATTTGAGACAGCGTACTAGAACATGTCTCAGGTGAACACAAAAGTTTTGAGAGAAAATGCAAAAGCACTGAAGCATTTTTTCCATCACCATATTGCCTTCAATACCAAAGTTCACCCCAAAATGAAAATTCTTTCATTCATTACTTACCCACATGTCCTTCCAAACCCATAAGACTTTCGTTCATCTTCAGAACACAAATGAGAGATTTCAGTTCTTCCAATTCGCAACTACCACTTTTTGAAGCTTCAAAAAGTTGATAAAGAGATTGAAAAACTAATCCTCATGAATTGAGTGGTTTAGAGGCGATCGCTTTATATGATGAATAGATTGAATTTAGGATTTTCTACACATATAAACATTCATCAACTCACACATCAGTTGTGGTTAACAGAAGATCAAGCATGTTCGATGACGTGTGAGATCCAATGAGGTTCATTCTCGTGTTACACATCACATTTGAGCTTCAGCGAGAACCAATGAGGTTCATTTTCGTGTTACACATCACATTTGAGCTTCAGCGAGAACCAATGAGGTTCATTCTCGTGTTACGCGTCAAGTTTGAGCTTCAGCAAGAACCAATGAGGTTCATTCTCGTGTTACGCATCACATTTGAGCTTCATCAAGAACCAATGAGGTTCATTCTGGTGTTACGCATCACATTTGAGCTTCATCAAGAACCAATGAGGTTCATTCTCGTGTTACGCATCACATTTGAGCTTCAGCAAGAACCAATGAGGTTCATTCTGGTGTTACGCATCACGTTTGAGCGTCGGCAAGAACCAATGAGGTTCATTCTCGTGTTACGCATCACATTTGAGCTTCAGCAAGAACCAATGAGGTTCATTCTGGTGTTACGCATCACGTTTGAGCTTCATCAAGAACCAATGAGGTTCATTCTCGTGTTACGCATCACATTTGAGCTTCAGCAAGAACCAATGAGGTTCATTCTGGTGTTACGCATCACGTTTGAGCGTCGGCAAGAACCAATGAGGTTCATTCTGGTGTTACGCATCACATTTGAGCTTCAGCAAGAACCAATGAGGTTCATTCTCGTGTTACGCATCACATTTGAGCTTCATCAAGAACCAATGAGGTTCATTCTGGTGTTACGCATCACATTTGAGCTTCAGCGAGAACCAATGAGGTTCATTTTCGTGTTACACATCACATTTGAGCTTCAGCAAGAACCAATGAGGTTCATTCTCGTGTTACGCGTCAAGTTTGAGCTTCAGCAAGAACCAATGAGGTTCATTCTCGTGTTACGCATCACATTTGAGCTTCATCAAGAACCAATGAGGTTCATTCTGGTGTTACGCATCACATTTGAGCTTCATCAAGAACCAATGAGGTTCATTCTCGTGTTACGCATCACATTTGAGCTTCAGCAAGAACCAATGAGGTTCATTCTGGTGTTACGCATCACGTTTGAGCGTCGGCAAGAACCAATGAGGTTCATTCTCGTGTTACGCATCACATTTGAGCTTCAGCAAGAACCAATGAGGTTCATTCTGGTGTTACGCATCACATTTGAGCTTCATCAAGAACCAATGAGGTTCATTCTCGTGTTACGCATCACATTTGAGCTTCAGCAAGAACCAATGAGGTTCATTCTGGTGTTACGCATCACGTTTGAGCGTCGGCAAGAACCAATGAGGTTCATTCTGGTGTTACGCATCACATTTGAGCTTCAGCAAGAACCAATGAGGTTCATTCTGGTGTTACGCATCACATTTGAGCTTCATCAAGAACCAATGAGGTTCATTCTGGTGTTACGCATCACATTTGAGCTTCATCAAGAACCAATGAGGTTCATTCTGGTGTTACGCATCACATTTGAGCTTCAGCAAGAACCAATGAGGTTCATTCTGGTGTTACGCATCACGTTTGAGCGTCGGCAAGAACCAATGAGGTTCATTCTCGTGTTACGCATCACATTTGAGCTTCAGCAAGAACCAATGACAGTCATTCTCGTGTTACACGTCACGTTTGAGCTTCAGCAAGAACCAATGAGGTTCATTCTCGTGTTACGCATCACTTTTGAGCTTCAACAAGAACCAATGAGGTTCATTCTCGTGTTACGCGTCACGTTTGAGCTTCAGCGAGGACCAATGAGGTTCATTCTCGTGTTACGCATCACTTTTGAGCTTCAACAAGAACCAATGAGGTTCATTCTCGTGTTACGCGTCACGTTTGAGCTTCAGCGAGAACAAATGAGGTTCATTCTCGTGTTACGCATCACGTTTGAGCTTCATCAAGAACCAATGAGGTTCATTCTCGTGTTACGCATCACATTTGAGCTTCAGAAAGAACCAATGAGGTTCATTCTGGTGTTACGCATCACATTTGAGCGTCGGCAAGAACCAATGAGGTTCATTCTCGTGTTACGCATCACGTTTGAGCGTCGGCAAGAACCAATGAGGTTCATTCTCGTGTTACGCATCACTTTTGAGCTTCAACAAGAACCAATGAGGTTCATTCTCGTGTTACGCGTCACGTTTGAGCTTCAGCGAGAACCAATGAGGTTCATTCTCGTGTTACGCATCACGTTTGAGCTTCAGCAAGAACCAATGAGGTTCATTCTCGTGTTACGCATCACATTTGAGCTTCAGAAAGAACCAATGAGGTTCATTCTCGTGTTACGCATCACGTTTGTGCTTCAGCAAGAACCAATGAGGTTCATTCTCGTGTTACGCATCACATTTGAGCTTCAGAAAGAACCAATGAGATTCATTCTCGTGTTACGCATCACGTTTGAGCTTCAACAAGAACCAATGAGAGTCATTCTCGTGTTACGCATCACGTTTGAGCTTCAACAAGAACCAATGAGAGTCATTCTCGTGTTACGCATCACGTTTGAGCTTCAGCAAGAACCAATGAGAGTCATTCTCATGTTACGCATCACGTTTGAGCTTCAGCAAGAACCAAATGATTGAGTTTCTTTAGAAATTTTTTACTAAACTGCTAAAAATTATTTTAACGTGTCAAAGTGGTGTAGCTGTCAATTTAGGGACAAAGCGCTCAGACTTCATCAAGTAGATCTTCATTTGTGTTCTGAAGATGATTGAAAGTCTTAGGGATTTGGAAGGACATGAGGGCGAGTAATGACAGAAATTTCATTTTGGGGTGACCTATCCCGTTAAGGTCTCTGTAAAATGAATAGTTCAATCACATCTTAATATTCTATGTTTTTTATTCACCCTCATGCCTTTCCAAGCTCACATGATGTGAAACACAAAAGGAAATGTTAATCATAATTTCCAAATTACTGTTTTCCAAATGAGTGAGTCAAACAAACTCAGTCAGACTGAAAAATAACTGTAAAATAAGTACATACAGTTATGGTGTTATATTCAATGTCTTCTGAAGTATAGTGACAGCTGAATGTGAGGAACAGGACGAAAATTGAAGTTCTTTTCCACAGCTATAAATCTCAAATCTAATTTGCAGTTGTGCATGCATCACAATCTGTGAGAACCAATTCTGTTTGGTTGGTGTCATTGACATCAAAACTGGCAGATTGCGAGCTTTGAGCAAAGCAATGCAAGCTTTGAGCAATGAAAACTACAGCTATTTTCAGGTTTGGAACAACATGAGTGTGAGTAAATGATGACAGAATTGAAATTGGACTTGAAACAGACAGCACATATTCTTGACCTTTGAATGTTTCATGGCAGGTGATCCGTATCCTGAAAGAACTGAAGCAGAAATATCCTGATAAGGAGTTGGATCAACTGGTAGACTTGGCCAACTACTACGCCCTCCTTCATCAGCAGAAGAGTCGCGCCTTTTATCGTGTCCAGGCCACACGTATGATGATCGGGGCCGGTAATGTGCTGAAGAAACACACGGCTGATCACTCTCGCCGTACTGTTGTGGTGGGCGGCAGCGAGGCTTTGGAGGATACCGACCTGGCTGCCTGCAGCCGCATTTCCTTTGAGAGCGCACACAGCCAGTGCATGGAGAACTGCGGCGCCATCATGATACCTGTGGTGTGTCAAGGAGGCCTCGGGGAGAGCACTTTCTACGTCGACTACTGTACAGAAGACGGTACAGCAAATGCTGGATCAGATTATAAGTACTGTGAAGGGACGCTGGTGTTCAAACCTGGAGAAACCAGGAAACACATTAAGGTGAGGAGGAGTGAAAAGATTAAATAAATAATTGCTGGTAAATACAACCGAAACCATGAGATGGTTTTGCTAAGTTTATATCCAAACAAATCGTATATGGTCATTAGCTGGTCCAAGCTGGTCTAGCTGGTTAATTAGTAGTCAAGTTATCCGGATATTTGAGTGTCACCAATGATTGATTATGAAAAGTGTCTGTATGAACTTTGTAGTACTATGCAATTCTTTCTTTGTAAGTTGTTTAAGACCATGTCTTATATAAAGTTTGTTCATAAAGTCATAAACAGCATAAAGTTTGTTCAAGCAGAAACTGGTGGATGTTTTCGGATGGTTTCCACCTAGTTCAAACAGATCATTTATGTTCATTATCCGGTCCCAGCTTGTCTAGATGGTTCATTAGTTGAGATTATCTCAAGCATCCGAATATTTGGAAGTGTCACCAATGATTGATTATGAAAAGTATTTGTATAAACCTTCCAGTACTATATGTTTATGTCTTCTTAGGTTTTCTAAGAACAGAAACTGGTAGATGGTTTTACATGGTTTCTGCCGTGTCCCAACAGATAATTTATGCTCATTATCTGGTCCCAGCTTGTCTAGATGGTTAATTAGTTGGGATGGTCTGATTCTTCTGAAGTGTCAGCAATACCTGATCATGAAAAGGATCTGCATGAACTGTGCGTTACTAAATGTTTCTTTCTAGATATGTTCTTAGAAAATCTATCCACATAATATTTGGTCCAGCTGAAAACGATAAGAGGTTTTATATGATTTCTGCCTTGTCCAAACTGATCATTTAAGATCATTAGCCGGTACCAGCATGTCTGGCTGGTTAATAAGTTTAACTACTTGCTGGTGGATCTAATCTTGGCCATTGATGGTCTCAAGTATCTGAATATTTGGAAGTGACACCAATGATTGATCATGACAGTAGTAGTTGTGATACTTTAAGTTACGTTCTATGTTTTCTTAGAGCTTGTCCAAAACGGACAGTTTGGTCCGGCCAAGTCCTAGACCAAAAAGTTTACTCTAGTACTGATTCTTATGCATCCTTTAACACAAATCTTTCATGAACAGGTGAGTCTCAAGGACAATACAATATTCTCTATTCTCTATTCTCCTTTATCTTTCATGTAGTACACTTCCTTTTACACAAACATCCACTCTGCTGAGATGGACAGGGCCGTGTATCCATGGCAACAGGGCTGTAGTTTATCATTGGCTGAGTGACAATGATTGACAGTCTCTTTGCCAAAAAGACAGAGAGAGGATTCAGAATGACAGATGCAATGATCAGAGCTGTACAAATCCATGTGTGATGAATGTTAAGTCACTAATGTACTTGTCCAATGTGCATGTTCTGAGGTGTACTGAAGTTTCACTGAAAGTTTAAAGAAATCTGTATGTTTCTTATTAGGTTGGAATCATTGACGATGATATCTTTGAAGAAGATGAACATTTCTTTGTGCGTTTGCTGAATCTGCGTGTCGGTGATGCGGAGGGTATGTTTGAGAGTGACGACATGGATCAGGTTCCCAAGGGCCGGCTGGTGGAACCACTGATGGCTACGGTCACCATCCTGGACGACGACCATGCAGGGATCTTCACTTTTACAGACCGCCTGGTACGAGTGAACGAGTGCGTGGGTACCATGGAGGTGACTGTGGTCCGGAATTCTGGTGCCCGCGGAACCGTGATCATTCCATACCACACGGAGCCTGGAACAGCCCAAGGGGGAGGGGTCGACTATGAGGACATACAGGGAGAACTGGAATTCACCAACGACCAGACAACGTGAGTGTGCTTCTACGAAAAGACAAAATAAATCAGATGTGGCTGCGTTTGGCTGTGCATAACTCATTTCCACATTGCAGGAGTGTTCCCAATGGTTGCCAGGGCATGCCTGTGTAGTTAAGGTGTAGATAAGGTGTTCTGAGTGGTTACTAGAGAGTTGCTAGGGTGTTCTGTGTGGTTGCCTGTGGATTTTAGTAGTTATTTGAGAGTTTTTGACAGTTGCTAGGGTGTTCATTAGGGAGCTGCTTGGAAGTTTCCAGGATATTCTGAGTGGTTGTGTCTGTGCTCTAAGTGGCTGCTAGTGTGTTGCTAGGGTGTGCTGGGTGGTTACTAGAGAGTTTTTAGGATGTTTTGAGTGGTTACTTAATAGAGACTTGCTAGGGTGTTCTGGGTGGTTGCTAGGGCGGTCATAGTGGTTACTAGATAATAGCTTGGAGATATTCTGGGTAGTTGCATACTGTAGGTGTTACTAGTGTTGTTATTAGTGTGTTGCTAGGGAGTTGCTATGGTGTTGTTAGCAGTTATCAGAGAGTTTCTAGGCAGTTGCTAGGGGTTCTGAGTGGTTACTAGAGAGTTGCTAAGCAGTTGCTAGGGTGTTCTAAGTGGACACTAGGAAGCTGGGTGACCTTAGTGGTTACTAGGGGATTCCTAGTCAGTATCCAGGATTTTCAGGGTAGTTTCTTAAAGTGTTGATACAAGGGGCAACATTTTGAACAATGCCAACTTGCGACCAGTTGAGACAAAAGGCATCTACTTAGGGCAACGGACAGTTGGTAGCAACAAAACAGAGAGGAGCAACTCTATTGTGCTCAAGCAAAAAGACTCTGCAACATTGCCTGGCAACACTGCTTAGAAAGTTACCCTGTGTATCTTCACCTTAGTAGGTGTTCTTAATAGTTACTAGTGTGTTGCTAGGGTGTTTTGAGTGGTTACTAGAGAGTTTCTAGGCAGTTGGTGAGTCGATAGACAGCTGCTAGTTCGCTCTGGATGGTTGCTAGGTTGTTCTGATTGCTTACTAAAGAGTTGATAGACAGTTGCTAGGGTGTGCTGGGTGATTACTAGAGAGTTGATAGACAGTTGCTAGGGTGTGCTGGGTGGTTACTAGATAGCTGATAGACAGTTGTTAGGGTGTGCTTATTAACTGTCTCAAGTGAGAAGAGTCTTGCACTCTCAAGTCTCAGTGATTTTCTGGCCTCTGGATATTTTTCTGGTTCCTCCTCCAATATGCATCTATGGGATTTTTTCATCGTGACGAACACCTCTCCTGAACAAGACACATTATTTGAGGCATTATTCACGTTTACTAGGATTGTTAAAATCCCTGAAGAATGAGCTATAGTCAGCTAGCTTATTATGTGTGAGCCAGTAAAATCATTAAGCAGATGTAACGTTTACATCTGTCTGGAGTCTTTTCTGGCTATGCTGAATGAACGTGACAGTGTCCTACATTATGGAAGAGCATTAAACATGACTGTTTTTGTGTGTGCGTGTCAGTGCTATAGGTAAATCCAACACCACTTAACAATTTAGCGTCCTTTATTTCTAGCTATTTATACATTTTTGTTGCAATGAGGTTTATAATGGGAGGGGATGTGTGTGTGTGTGTGTGTGTGTGTGTGTGTGTGTGTGTGTGTGTGTGTGTGTGTGTGTGTGTGTGTGTGTGTGTGTGTGTGTGTGTGTGTGTGTGTGTGTGTGTGTGTGTGTGTGTGTGTGTGTGTGTGTGTGTGTGTGTGTGTGTGTGTGTGTGTGTGTGTGTGTGTGTGTGTGTGTGTGTGTGTGTGTGTGTGTGTGTGTGTGTGTTGATCATTCATCAGCTCCTTTAATGTGATTTCATGTCAGGGTGGAGCGCTGCTGTTCCTGACCCCAGAGGAATGGCATTAAGTATTTATAAGGCTATGCGTGCGTGTCCTAATACATTTGTGTGTGTATGTGTGCGTGCGTGTGTGTGCGTATCCTTGTGCCAATTTCCTATTTAGTCATGGTTTTATGTCACTTTAATCAATGTGAGACTTCAAAGCCACCACCTGAATGTCTGACTACTGGTGTCTATTTGTCCCTGTGTGTTTGTGTGCGTGTGTGTGTATGTGTGTGTCTGCAGTCAGACCCTTCAGGTGAGGATCATTGATGATGAAGAGTACGAGAAACATGAGAATTTCTTCATCGTTCTTGAGGAACCTCGCTGGCTGAAGAGGGGAATCTCAGGTGTGTTGTGTACTATACAAGAACAAGAAATTTTAGAGTGGTTTTGGGCATTTATTTGACATTCGGGTTTAAGTGTTTTTTGATAAAGTTGGCTCCGCTTCCAGCCCTAATGAGCTGCCTACCTAGACAGCATATTTAGGCATTATATGCACACTCCTGACATGATGGCTGTTCCAAATGGACTGCAAGATCTCCTTTATAAGACACCTCATTTTGAAAATGTTATGTAGCATTGCATTTCATTTACAGATGTGACAATGCCAGAATGCTGTTATGAAAAGGTAACTGTACATACGACTGTATGCATATAGCAAGCCTATATCTCATAGTGTAAACTCATATTTCATACTGTATTGTATAATATAAATAGTACAATAAATAAATAGAAAACTTTAAATAGAACTATATTTTATTCAGTATTAAAAGGTATCAATAGAAAATATTTTTTTCGGATTTGTGGGTCGGATATGACCAGAAGGCTTGCATTTGGTGCCGTGACCCGGATGAAAGTGAGGTTTAGGAGGGTGAGTATAACAAAGACAAGCTAGTAAGACCTGTATGTGTAATCCTCACTCCCCTGGTCTCAAGTGGATCGAGTAGGACCGGAGAGTTACATTTGGTGCCGTGACCCGGATGGGAGTGAGGTTTAGGGGGGTGAGTGTAACGGAGACAAGCTAGCAAGAACTGTGCAAGTAAAACTCACTCCTCTGACCTCAAGTGGGTCTAGAAGGAGTGGAGAGCTTACATTTTTTGCTGTGACCCCTATTGGAGTGAGGTTTACGGTGATGAGTGTAACGAAGACAAGCTTGAAAGAGCTGTTTTGTTAAACCTCACTCCCCTGGCCTCAAGTGGGTCGGATAGAACCAGAAGGGTTGCATTTGGTGCCGTGACCCAGATGAAAGTGAGGTTTAAGAGGTTGAGTATAATGAAGACAAGCTAGTAAGACCTGTATGTGTAATCCTCACTCCCCTGGTCTCAAGTGGGGCGAGTAGGACCATAGGGTTACATTTGGTGCCGTGACCCGGTGGGAGTGAGGTTAGGGGGGTGAGTGTAATGGAGACAAGCTAGCAAGAACTGTGCAAGTAAAACTCACTCCTCTGACCTCAAGTGGGTCTAATAGGAGTGGAGAGCTTACATTTTTTGCCGTGAGGTTTACGGTGATGAGTGTAACGAAGACAAGCTTGAAAGAGCTGTTTTGTTAAACCTCACTCCCCTGGCCTCAAGTGGGTCGGATAGGACCAGAAGGGTTGCATTTGGTGCCGTGACCCGGATGAAAGTGAGGTTTAGGAGGGTGACTATAACAAAGACAAGCTAGTAAGACCTGTATGTGTAATCCTCAGTTCCCAGGTCTCAAGTGGATCGAGTAGGACCGGAGGGTTGCATTTGGTGCCGTGACCCGGATGGGAGTGAGGTTTAGGGGGGTGAGTGTTACAGAGACAAGCTAGCAAGGTCTGTGCAAGTAAAACTCACTTCCCTGACCTCAATTGGGTCTAGTAGGAGTGGAGGGCTTAAATTTGTTGCTGTGACCCATATTGGAGGGAGATTTATAGTGATGAGTGTTGCGAAGACAAGCTTGAAAGAGCTGTTCTGTTAAACCTCACCCCCCTGGCTTCAAGTGGGTCGGATAGGACCAGAAGGGTTGCATTTGGTGCCGTGACCCGGATGAAAGGGAGTTTTAGGAGGTTGAGTATTATGAAGTCAAGCTAGTAAGACCTGTATGTGTAATCCTCACTCCCCTGGTCTCAAGTAGGTTGAGTAGGACCGGAGGGCTTATATTTTGTGCTGTGACCCAGATGGGAGTGAGGTAGGTGAGGGAGGTAACAAAGGTAAGCTAGTAAGAGCTGTGTGTGTAAGCATCCCTCCCCTGACTGACACTACAGACTGTGGTCTTTAGCTTGTCTGCTCATTGTTAGACCCCGGTTTAAATCCCGCTTGGCGAAGTGCACTCCCACTATAATACAAAGGGACTTTTCTCTGTTGGAGTCAACTACTCATGTGAGCAGTGCTGTTTGTCTGAGCATTTTCAATCAGTCTCTTATGATGTGCCATTTTGGTTAGGATGTTGTTTTAGTATTCAGAGAGGCAGCTTGCTAGGGTTTGAAACAGAGCCACGATTGTGAGATTTGTGTACGTGTGTGTGTGTGTTTATGTGTATGTGTTTATTAATGGGGTAAACTCATCTCCAGCACTAACTCCATCTCTCTTGTCCCTCCTTACACCACGCAGCCCTGCTGCTGAACCAAGGTAAGGTTTCAGATCAACCTCTGACATGTGTCCACACTAACCCTTATGTTACAGACTCAAAAGGGGCTAAAAGCTTCCCTGAATCCACGAGGGATGGGATTATTGTGTGAAAAGAGGGATCAAACACTGTCCTCTAAAGGAGAGTAGTACAAAACATTAGACGGGAAGAAAAACAACAAATCAATGCTAGTTTTTGCAATCCCAATTTTTCACTCTCTAAATATTTTTCACTCTGAAACTTGTTTTGTTACAGACGTGAAATGGGTTGTAAAGGGCTTTTTAATGTTGAGTTCGTAATTCCATAATCGGCACAGAGGAATCACATGCATTCACATACATCTCTCAAAGCCTGATTTCAAACCGTGTTGTTTCGTCTAAGTGCGTGTCGTTGTGTTGTACGTGATGTCGTATTGATTGGTTGAGCTTTTGTGATTTGATTGACAGGGAAGGGGTATGCCCTCCATTTCCTGCCTGTTGTATCTCATCCATTCTTAGCTGTCTTCTGTCTGTTTCTTTTCCTTCATCATGTGTCCCTTCCAGAGGATCCAGAGGCACAGTTGAGCACAGAGGAGGAGGAGGCCAGGAAGATAGCAGAGATGGGCAAACCTGTTCTGGGAGAGCATAGCCGGCTGGAGGTGGTGATCGAGGAGTCCTATGAATTTAAGGTATTACATCTAAAAACATGGAAAATAGTCGGTCCATATTTTATTTTAGTATGTTTCTTGTTTTTAATCAAGCAGTCCCATGAATTCACTGTAAAGGATCTCATCTGAATATATTGAAAATATCAGTCCTATCAGTCATATATGTATAATGTAAAAACAAATTTTTAATTTGTTTTTATATATATATATATATATATATATATATATATATATATTTAATAATAAAAAATCAAGATTTATTCTATCTTACACCATCTGTTCCTCAGCCTCAGAACAGTCTTGACATGAGGCCACATGGTGAAATCATGCATGTAGAGGTCTATACATAGGTTATGTGTTATATGGAATGAAAAACGCACATCCACCAGTGATAACGCACATAGATTGTGATTACCAGAAGATTTCTAATGCATTCCTGCACAGATTCTGGTTTAGATTCTAATTCATTTCTGATTAGATTTTTTTTCTTCATATTTTAAATTCTACCTGTTTATGACTAGTTACAAAAAACATTAATTGAAGCTCCGACTTAACGACTACACAGGGTGAAAGATTATGTTTTTCAGCTCTGCTCATGCTTGTTGATTACAGCAAAATTTGATGGACTGATTAAATTCTCATGATATAAATATTGCACTCATACATATTTTTCCACTGTTATTTATCAGATCAGTGGTGCTAAACGAACAGTTATCAGGTTCAATAGGTTTGTCCTGATTGTAAAATCAAGAAATTAAGTGTCAGCACTTCTTTCTTTCTTTTTATTTAAATCTTATGAAGACAAATAATTACATTAAATGGGATTTTTTCAGTTCTTAAAAAAAAAAAAAAAAAAATATATATATATATATATATATATATATATATATATATATATATATATTACTACTACTACTAATGTTTATTATTATTATTATAAATAATACATATGTATGTTTATATTGATATATTATAAAAAGTATATAATAAGTTTTATATATATATATACTTATAATACATATATAATATTTATATATATGAAATATTTTATATATATAGTTTTACAACTTATAAAAACGTATAAAATATTACAGAAAAATCACACTAAATCTGATATTTTAAATTCTGAAAATACATAATAATATATGTATTTATTGACATTTATTATATATGTATTTATTAATTTGTGAGGAATTACACTGAAACAAATATTTTCAGCTTTGAAAGTAAATTACATCAGATTGAACAGTGACATCAGAATTATTTGTATGTCAATCTAACTTGACATAACTGTGCATTATATTAAACAATATTATTTCATTTGTTAATAATATTGTAGCAAATTTGCCAGAAGAGAGTCCCAAGCCTTTCACTTGCAAATGATTGAGTTACCTTGATTAACTTTTGCATACCTTGACTTGACCCGAGTTTAAACACTTTATCTTGTGGCGTGTTTATCTGTGCTGTGTTTCAGAGTACGGTTGATAAACTGATCAAGAAGACTAACCTGGCGCTGGTCATCGGCACTCATTCTTGGCGAGAGCAGTTTGTGGATGCAGTGACCGTCAGTGCAGGTTTGTCCGTCTCACACACCTTTGTGTTCTCCATTAGTCTCTTTGGAAATAGGAATGCATTGTATGAGTCACATTGTATAAATTGAATTCCCTCTGCGATTCTCAGACTTAATAAAACGCATAACGAGGCTCTTACATTCTCAAGCTGTTCCTCTTAAAAGCTCGAAAAAGCTCAAGCTCTTAAAAGGCTCAGAAGCTTCAGCAACACACAATAGCTCAGCTAAAAATGATGGTTTTGTGCACCTTTTTTCTTATAGAACAGAAAAGAAGAATAGTGTCTGGATTTTCTATAATAACTAAAATTGCATGATAAAAGCAGAATATAGAAATGCTGTTTATTTAAAGGATTTTATTGCATTATTGGTGTGGATTGTCTGGAGGTGTATGTAAGTGATGTGATACTGCCATCTGATGGTTTGTTGTGTTAAAGTAGTAGTTCGCCCAAAAATGAAATGTACTCGCACTCAAGTTGTTCCAGTTTTAATGGCAGAATGTGTTTGTGTAATGTACTGAGTGTGTGTGGCATCCTCAGGTGATGGAGATGATGATGAAGATGAGGGTCGAGAGGAGCACCTCCCGTCCTGCTGCGATTATGTCATGCACTTCCTGACAGTGTTCTGGAAGGTTCTGTTCGCGTTTGTTCCGCCCACGGAATACTGGAACGGCTGGGCCTGCTTTCTGGTGTCCATCATTGTAATCGGCCTCCTCACGGCGGTCATCGGGGACCTGGCGTCTCACTTCGGCTGCACCGTGGGCCTCCGCGACACTGTCACCGCAGTGGTGTTCGTTGCTCTGGGCACTTCTATCCCAGGTGTGCGTCAGGACATTTCATCCTGTATTGGGGCTCTTTAAAATATTGGGCTTTTACTCAGAATTGTGAGATATAAATCAGCAGTTGCTAGCTATAAAGTCAGAATTATAAGATTAGAAGTCGCATTTACCTTTTCAAGCTTCAAGCTTCCAAAAATAACGCAAAATAAATCCAAGTCGAGTTTATTGTAATATGTTTTTGGCCTAAATGTTCAGATATGTATAGTACACATACAGTGTGTATGTATATGTGTGTATGTATATATATATATATATATATATATATAAATTTAAAGAGTCTCTTCTGCAAAATTAAGTCTGCGTTTATTTGAACAAAAATACAGTAAAAACAGTACTATTGTGAAATATTATTACAGTTTAAAATAAACTATTTTATATGCCAATATATTGTTAAACTATTATTTATTCCTGTTATTAAAGCTGTATTTTCAGCATCATTACTCCAGTTTTCAGTGTCACATGATCCTTCACAAATCATTCTGATATGAGGATTTGATGATCAACAAAAAATTCTCATTATTATTAATGTTGTGGAAATTGCGATACATTTATTTTTTGAACAGAATCAGAATCAGAAAATCTAAACATATTTTATTATGCTTAGACATTCCTGTAAACGTTGATTCTGATTATTTTAGATTATTTTATAAGTTTATTAAATCTATGCATGTATTATATTATATTATTCCTGGAAACGTTGATTCTGATTATTTTCAAATGTGAAATATAGGCCCGTTTGTCAGTCTTCTCCACATATAAGCTAATGCCTATATGTTTTCCCTTTTTCAGACACATTCGCCAGTAAAGTCGCCGCTACTCAGGATCAGTACGCAGACGCCTCCATTGGAAACGTCACTGGCAGCAATGCCGTCAACGTGTTTCTGGGCATCGGCGTGGCCTGGTCCGTGGCGGCCGTGTACTGGGCGATCAAGGGCAAGCGTTTTTACGTGGACCCCGGCTCGCTGGCCTTCTCCGTCACCCTCTTCACTATCTTTGCCTTCATCTGCATGGCGGTACTACTGTTCCGGCGCCGGCCGTCTATCGGGGGAGAGCTGGGTGGCCCTCGTGTCGCGCGTGTGCTCACTTCGCTCCTCTTTCTGGGTCTGTGGTTCCTCTACATCCTCTTCTCCAGCCTCGAGGCCTACTGCCACATCGAGGGCTTCTGAACGGCCCTGCAGAGAGAGCGGGGTTTTGAGGCTCAGAGCCAATAAGCTTCATGTATACAACACACAAATCTGCACACACACTTACAAAACACATATTTGGTGATTCGTTGAATGCAAGGAATATTCAACTTAGACGTATCCAAGAACCCTGCTGGAGAATTTGAGGTGGAAGAAAGAACAAGGGACGGATGATGTTTGAGAGGAAAGAAATAAGAGGAGTTTAGGAAAAGAAGGCATAGCATGTAGGGCTAAAAAAAGAGTGTAAAGTACTAAAACAAAAGAGGGTGCGATTATGTAAAATAGTGACATTTCTTTCTTTCCGTCTCTCAAGCTCGTGGGCAGAACCGACGGCTGTTTAGCTCTGCAGACATTGTCACATAACCGGTCGTTTTATGGTTCAAGGGCACATCCATCAGAGTAAAGATGAAAGGTGTCTTCAGAACCGAGAAGCAAACTGGCATTTTAGATGCTAATGAAAATGCAGCGGCAATAGAGCTGCTTAACAGATCAGCGGTTTTGCTTGGGCTGTGTGCATAAAGCAGTCCTTTACGATTGTTGCTTGACAGATCGTAAAATATAACTCCGGAGGTCTTGAGTACAATTCCAAGATGGACTGAAAATGCACATCGCACTAGACTTCAAGCATGCAAAACGACTTTACGGCAGGATCATGATGTCATGCTCTAAGGCTTCTTGTTTTGATAGATAATAAAATATGAATAACTAATAATAATGCAGTCTAGTCTGCAGCGTTTGGGAAAGTAATGCATTACAATATCCCCTTGCTCCCTATGGAAATAGGTTTCTTTTGCGTTGCTTTTTCTAATCTGGACTAAGCTTGCATGTAATTTGAAAAAGGAACTGTTGTGAATTTAAAAGTAAGAGTTGCTGTACTCGTTCTGTTAAAAAAGTAATCTGATTACATTTCTCAAGTTACTTGAGATATGCGTTACTCCCAAAACTGCTAGTGTGATTTCAATTGAAACAACTAATGTTGGCACCTGGAGTGATTGTCGGACTGCTTATTCATCGGAGCAAACACAAAGTCAATGTATTAGTAGCGTAACAGGAATGCTTCATGACGAAATGCTTCATTTTGCAGAAATATTATCCAGAAATCAGTCAGAATTTACAGTTTATTAGTGCTCATGAGACACTAAGTGATTAAAGATCAAATTGTGCCGTACAATGACAACAAAAAATCCCAGATATTTGTTTTAGGCAGCAAATAATGGCAAAAACAGTCTAGGACAGATGGACAGAAGAATGATGGGAGTAGAAGGTTATTCTAGTTCAAAGACATTGAATCCAGATATTTTCGTTCAGTTCTACACTCCTTGTAATTCAACGAACTAAACGTCTCACACAGTATTACGACTGGGACCTTCTGAAATGGACCGTTTCTCTCAATGACTTTCTAAGGATTTGAATCTTCAATTGTTACATTCGTTCTGCGCTTTCTGCTGCCCAGAGACAATGGAAGTGGCTCTGTGTCCACATTTAAAAGCGTCAATGTGAAAATCCAACCGGAAAACACCCGCCGTCATCTCCATTTCTCCAAGCCTACTGGGATGCGTTCCTCTCTTTAGTAGGCTGGGAATAACAGACGTCTCCATCAAATGGGGTTCGGTCCGGGTCAAAGTAACTGAGAGTTTATCTTCTAAATAAGGTTTAACTTTATTAGGGTGCAAAAACTGAAGTGTGATCAAGTTCTCATGACAAAACACTAAATTTAAAATGTTGTTTTACAGATTTGGCGTTGTGTAAACCTGTAGGGCTTCTTGAGCTCGAGAACAAGTAAGGATTTAAAGCGCTGCGCACTGATTGGTTCTTTATAAACCAATCAGCTGATTAGATCACGGCTGGCTCATTATTATGCGTGGGGCTGAAAGATGATTGGCCCTTGAGTCGTCTGAGCCCGACAGATTCACAATAAAATGTTGTTTACTTGTAGAGCACTCAGGATTGTGTGTACATGTATGTTAATGGGAATCGTTTTTACGTCGTCGGCTCATCTGTCCGGTCTAGATGTTTGTAAAAAGCTGTGTGTGTGTGTGTGTATCTGTGCTATACTTCAGGGCTGGACTTTTGTCTGTGGTCTAGTCCATAGAAATGCATGATGGAATACATATTGGCAGATCTATAATGGCATGCGTTGACTCTGAAGACATGCATGAATTTGAAGTTTACAATGTTTGTTTCTAAAAGGAACGACAGATTCTGCGACTACAGTGATGGCTGCCAGATCTCTTTTATGATATTTTAGTGTGAGATCAGTAATTAATTAACAGCGTTTAAGAGCAGATCCGGATTTCTCATTATTTTCAAGAATTAAAAAAAATAGGACATTATTTTCAAGAATGAAACAAAAAAATGGCACTATCGATCTGTGTTTTCACACGACAAGCTTTGCTTTGCCTCACATTTTCGTATTTCTCACGTTGAACAACCTTTGTTTACAGCTCGGCAGAGAGAACGGTGTTCTCTGATTAACGATAAAGCACGAAATCTGCTTTTTGTACATCAGCATCAACTTAAACTGGCTTAAACGGACTGTTAAAAGTCAAATTGTTCAATGGGGGTTTGATTTAGAAAATGTAAAGAAAATGTTTCTTCTCTTTAACAGACATTTTCATATTTGAAACCCGGAAGGATTGGGTCGATCCTAGATTAGCAGAATCCTAAATCTGTTATTGCCTTAAGAGACGTATTGATTATTTAATGTTTAACAAATTACATTTCATTATAGTATCTGTATTGTTACGTGTTAATGAGTTCAACAGAAACCAAATTGATTGAGACACAGTGTGCAATACGTGACCGTGAACCCTTCAGTAATATTTGTGCCTCTCCTGACCCTTTCACTCGCTTTTCCTTTAGTGCATGTCGGCTTTTTTCCTCTTAACACTACAAAGAGAACGTGCAATAAATCCGGCAAATGACGGGAGGGGGGGGGGGGGGGGGCGTGATAGAGATTTGTTTTCTAATTTATTATTTCATTTTATCATCAACGATCTTGTGTTTTGTGTTTTAATCAAGGAAGTTGACTCGCATTGCCCTGAATGTCAGATGTTTACTCTTTTTACAACTCTGTTAAAGTCGAAAGCTTTGTAAAACTTTTTGGAATACAACATTTTCAGTAGGTGATTTTTCTATTTCCAAATGTACTCAAATTAATAGGAAGCTCGATAGTTATTGATGTAATGGTTTTTGATAACTATTTCCACGATGTTTCAGTGTTCTCAGTAGGTTTACTTGGGTTGCTAGAAATGCAAGAAACCATATGTTGTGATAATAATTCAAACATTTATTATTAGTGCAGCAAAATCATCTGTACATGCTGCTCTATCTATCTATCTGTCTGTCTGTCTATCCATCCGTCTCTCTCTCTCTTTCTCTCTCTATCTATTTGCAATCTGTCTCTCTCTTTCTCTCTGTCTTTGAATCTATCTGTCTGTTTGTCTCTGTCTATCCATCCATTTCTCTCTCTCTCTCTCTCTATCTTTTTATATCACAATCTGTCTCTTTCTCTATCTGTCTTTGAATCTATCTATCTGTCTGTTTGTCTATCCATCCATTTCTCTCTCTCTCTCTCTCTATCTATTTATCTTGCAATCTGTCTGTCTCTCTTTATCTCTCTGAATCTATCTATCTGTCTATCCATCCGTCTCTCTCTCGATCGATATCTATCTATCTGTCTGTCTATCCATCCGTCTCTCTCTCTCTCTCGATCGATATCTATCTATCTGTCTGTCTATCCATCGGTCTCTCGATATCTGTTTGTCTATCTATCCATCCATTTCTCTCTCTCTCTTTCTATCTATCTTGCAATCTATCTGTCTCTCTTTCTCTATCTCTCTGAATCTATCTATCTATCTGTCTATCCATCCGTCTCTCTCTCTCTCGATATCTATCTGTCTGTCTATCCATCGGTCTCTCTCTCTCGATCGATATCTATCTATCTGTCTGTATATCCATCCGTCTCTCTCTCGATATCTATCTATCTATCTATCTGTCTGTGTATCCATCGGTCTCTCTCTCTCTCTCGATATCTGTTTGTCTATCTATCCATCCATTTCTCTCTCTCTCTCTCTCTCTTTCTATCTATCTTGCAATCTGTCTGTCTCTCTCTATCTCTCTGAATCTATCTATCTGTCTATCTCTCTCGATATCTATCTGTCTGTCTATCCATCGGTCTCTCTCTCTCTCTCTCTCTCTCTCGATATGTTTGTCTATCCATCCATTTCTCTGTCTGTCTGTCTCTCTTTCTCTCTGTCTCATCTATCTATCTATCTATCTATCTATCTATCTATCTATCTATCATCATCTAAATCTTTTTTGAATTACAAATAATATGTTTCTTGTGCACTGGGCCAAAAGCTATTTTTATTTATTAACTAATTTCCAAGGAACTTAATTCCCGATAACGGAGTGAAATACACTGTAGCTGTGAGTGTTGTGTGTGTTAACCGTGTTAAAGGCATGTTCATGGAGAAGACGCCACCGTGGCTTTTTCCGTCACATGTCTGGTGGAGATGTTGCATTTCTGAGCGGTTGGACTGTGTTCATTACTGTAAATGTGAAGCTGTACATGTGCCTCTAATGTGCAAAATGCATGAAGTACCTGTTTGTACGCATGAGCTGTTATTAGTGTCAAAGTTTACATTTTACTGTATTATCCCATCTTTTCTTTCTTATTTTGCTTTTGTTTTATTTTACTTGCAGGTATTTCTGTACCCTATTCACACACTATTATATTAATGATCTTCCCTGTTTTAGATTAGAATTGGAAGTGAGGAAGATAATCTATAGTCAAACCGTTAGTTACACTTAATTTCCTTTCTGCCTAGAGAAATGTGAAAAATAGTTATTGCTTTTCATGTTATGAATCTCTGTCTTGTCCTCAGAGTTTTGTATGTTGTCTGTGTCGACCTCAAACCGGTCTTGCTCCCCGTCTTCTTTGTGTGCACTTCTATCTGTGATCATTCTCTTTCTGCCTGTTAAATTACTTTAATAATGTATCAAAAATGAAGAAATTATGTGAGATTAATATATATATCTAATACTGTAACGTTCACTAGAAAGTAATATTTATGGTTTTCATGTTCATATGCTTTTGTTGTTCTGTTTTCATTCGTTTCGTTATGCAAGTAGCAGGAAAAAGTCGAGACAAAACTAAAGGTAGAGAACATTTGTTTTAAAGAACATGGCATGATGTCTAATGTGTCCCAAGAAGAAAAAATAATGATGTAGCTGTTAGAGTTCAAGCAGATCTTATTGAATATAGTTTATTTATTTTAAACATGTACTGTCCTTGAGTGGTTTGTAATAACATCTATATATATTGCATCAAAATTCAAAGTATTGGATCTACGTATGTAAAGGCTTCTGTGGGCCTGTTACTGTTCATTTGTACCAATCATGCAAAGAGAACAGTGAAATGTACAGATCACTCATCTTACAAATAAATCCAGCAGTTGTTATGCCATCTCAAAGTCAAGTGCAGAGAACTGTGTCGTGGTGAAATAGGTAAGTTTTGATTAATAAGGTCTCATTATGCTCAACACTGACAGTTTGCAAGTCCAGGCTTTCGTTTTTCATAAAAAATTAAAAAAAAAGAGAAACTAAACTATTCTAAGCTTAGTAGTCATGTCAGAAATATATGAGTGTAACATTTATATATTTGTTATTAGTGCATCTTTAGTGCAGCTAAAATATTAAACTATTTTCATGTTTGAAATTCATTTGAAAAAGTAAGTAATATTTTGTTACAAATTTCAAAATAATGCTTTACTAGTTACTTAAAGTAATCTGATTACATAACTCGAGTTACTTGTAATGAATTTCCCCAACACTGTTCATAAGTACACTTTCACACTAGAACACTTTCATGAGTATACTGGAACACAAACATTTTCATGAGTGTTCAGAATTTGTGCCCCAAAATAGAACTTTTTTGTTAAGAGCACTTTCATAAGAACACTATAACAATTTCATAAGTACACTGGACAACTACAAACATTTTAGAAGTACACCAGAACACTCAAAGACTTTCATAAGTACAGTGAAACACAAGAACTTTAAAAATGGAAGTGTTTGTTAAGAAAAAAAGTTCTATTTTTGGGCAAATTATTTGAAAAAGTATGTAATATTTTGTTACAAATTTCAAAGTGTAATATTCTGGAACACAAGAACACTTTCATAAGAACACTGGAACACAAGAACACTTTCATAAGAACACTAGAACTTTTCCATAAGTCCACTGGAACATAAGAACTCTTTCATAAGAACACTAGAACTTTTCCATAAGTCCACTGGAACATAAGAACACTAGAACATAAGAACACTAGAACTCTTCCGTAAGTTCACTGGAACACAAAAACACATTCATAAGAACACAAGAACTCTTTCATAAGAACACTAGAACTTTTCCATAAGAACACTAGAACTTTTCCATAAGTCCACTGGAACACAAGAACTCTTTCATAAGAACACTAGAACTCGTCCATAAGTCCACTGGAACACAAGAACTCTTTCATAAGAACACTAGAACTCTTCCGTAAGTTCACTGGAACACAAGAACTCTTTCATAAGAACACTAGAACTCGTCCATAAGTCCACTGGAACACAAGAACTCTTTCATAAGAACACTAGAACTCTTCCGTAAGTTCACTGGAACACAAGAACTCTTTCATAAGAACACTAGAACTCGTCCATAAGTCCACTGGAACACAAGAACTCTTTCATAAGAACACTAGAACTCTTCCGTAAGTCCATTGGAACACAAGAACTCTTTCATAAGAACACTAGAACACTTCCATAAGTCCACTGGAACACAAGAACTCGTCCATAAGTCTACTGGAACACTATAGCAATTTCATAAGTTCACTGGAACACAAGAACACTTTCATAATTCCAGTGGAACACAAGAACACTTCCATGATTCCAGTGGAACGCAAGAACATTTCCATAAGTCCACTCGAACATAAGAACGCTTTCATAAGAACACTAGAACTTTTCCATAAATTCACTGGAACACAAGAACTCGTCCATAAGTCTACTGGAACACTATAACAATTTCATAAGTTCACTGGAACACAAAAAGTCTTTCATAATTCCAGTGGAACACAAGAACATTTCCATAAGTCCACTCGAACATAAGAACACTTTCATAAGAACTCTTCCATAAGTTAACTGGAACTCAATAACACTTCCATCAGTGCAGCCACTGAAAAAGGTCACAGCTGAATAACAATAAAAGAGAAATGTAATTATGCAAGTAAGATGCCTAAAGTGTGCTTTTGGTCACGCGCTCCACTGAAGGACTGAAAACCTCACTATATTACGTCACAAACTTGCACCGGGAAGAACCGAGTAACCCCCCGAGCCACGGGTACCAGTGACATCACGAACCGGTCCCCGGCACGCGCCACCGCGGAGTGTCCAATCACAGCTCGCGCTCGACAAACCCGCCGCCTCCGCGTCCTCGCCGCCCGTGGGTCAGTGTTTGTGCGATTCCGGCAGCGGCGTGAGTTTACAGGTGAGCTGCGGGTCAAACGCTGCGTTTTCTGTCTCCGGAAACCAATTCAGGTCAGTGTGCCTTTTCCTCCATTTAAATGATCTGAAAATAAATGGATAAAACAGACCCACAACATGTTTTGGGGATTCATTGTTGAATAAAGTTATAAGTAATTACAATGTGATTTGTTGATAGCTACCCTCCGATACTGATCCCAAATGAAATCGATTTCATTCTCAATTGAAAGCGAATCAGGCTCACGAGCGTCTGTTTACCAACTTTTGCTGTTGCTGAAATGTTTGAAAAGATTGTTGCAATTTGCATGCATTAAAACCCCTCAACCTTTTCATTTCCATCTCTAAGTTGAGGCATTTAGACAAATAAAAGGTGCATGTGCTTTATCTTCACGACACTGTTTACCTCATTCCTCCAGTAAATGTGGGATATTCCTGTAATAAGCAATCAAATTATGATTAGGAAAGGCACACAGAGACGCTTTTGTGTGTTGTGCAGTGGGAGAGGTCATGAGATTGAGCTGTGGCAGGACTTTAGTGTCTGACACCAAGCTTTTTTTGTCTTATGTCATTGCGTCTTTGCATTAATAAGCATATTCAGTTTCTTAAGCTTTATTGCATGCGTAACGGTTGATCTTGTATATTTTCAGTGTTTGTATTCATTAAAAGCTGTTTGATCTGGTTATGTTCTGTCATTCTCATGCATTTCCTTCCAGCCTACATGGTTTATGCTGACACACAAACACAAGCTCTAATATTTCAATGAATGAGTTGTTGATATAACAAATGTCTGCCAGTTCTCCATCACTGACATGTTTGATTGAGATGCACTGAAACCAAATTTCTTCACAATATCTACCAATAGTTTCATTTTCTAAAGAAAAAAAATCTCTCATAAATAATGCAGCAAAATTTGCAGGGAACCTCTCATTTGATAAATTACTATAATATTAGACATTAAAATTAAGAGTAGCTTCAACTTATTTTGAGATGTAATAAATTACACTCAAATAAAAGCTAGTTAGGTAGTTTTCATAAACACTTATTCAACTTTATTCAGATAAGCATATGTGATTAATAGGGATGCACTGATATGAACATTTTGTCCGATACGGATTATTCAATATATTTTTGATGGCCTGATTGCAAAAACAAAAGTATTAAAATCCATGTCCCAACGCACAATTATAATTTTCTTATTATTATTTCATGTAGCCTTTGAAATACCTACAGTATTTCAATATTACAATATGCCTACAATATCTTTCATGTAGATATTGCATTGAATTGTATCTTTATTTTTTGAAGTTAAGATACTTCAAATATAATTTTTCCAATCATATTTCAAGCAATTCAAAACCATAATAGTGACCAGTCGCATCTGAAGTGTCTCGGCTGAAAGAAATCATACATTATCTAATGAATTTAATATATCGGCAACATTTTCTTATTGGGACGATAGCGTTAAAAAAGAACATATATATTAGCTGACGCCAATATATTGTGCATCCCTAAGACTTGATTAATTTTGGTTATTTTGTATATATTTTATCAGAAGTAACAAAGCTATTTGCAATTATCGGATGGGTGATGCACAACAAATAATATTTGATGTATGGAAAAACCGCAGAGCCTGGTTTAAACTGCTGGTGATTTATAGGATCAAATAGAGATCTCGTACTGTATGATGACAGCGAACCCTCTTCAGACCAGAACCCTCTTTGAATTTTTGCCGATATCGGATTGCTGATTAATGAGCTAAACAGTCAATTAGTCGACCTCTAACCTCTAGTCATCGACTGATAGTAAAAATACTTGCTTTTTTTGCCCGATGCATCTCTAGTTTCATGTTTGTGTAGCATAAACTAGGGTTGCATGATGAGCGAATTACATGTAAACTATCAAAATATTTCTCACAAGTTTGATTCAATATATTTTTTGCATAGAAAAATGGCCCATTAAGATTTGAAGTATGACATTTAAATGCCACTGCTACTAAGAACCATTCCAAGAAATGCTTTTATTACGATCATATTGCCAGAAGGCAACAGTGTGGTAATAGAAAACAACTGTAGGACAGGATTTGAGTGGAAAATGCACTTTATCGTTATGAGAGCTTTATGCAAAATCAAGAATGCTGCCAGACACTGACTACAGAAACACACACAGATGATGCTCATATACGACACAAAGACACACGCTCTGTTACTTTACAGAAGGACACAATGGCAACTCTCACTCGCTCAAGCTCTTCTTCTGTCCCGTATGAGTGTTGGTGGTATCAAACAATGATCCTTTCATTGGAAAGAGGAAGTAAATCTCTCCTCTCTTCACATAATGAATAACAGCGATTTCAGATTTTATAACACCAAACCATTTTATCATAAATACAAAACACTGTTTCAGACCCACGATATTCAGCTTATGTTGTTGTGCAATGCTCTTATATGGCGCATTAGATTGGCTGTTTTCCTGTTGGTTAGCAGCATTTAGCTTGAATAACTCTTGCTTTATGTGCACTGAAAAGACAGCTGTGACTCACTCGACGCTCTGAAAAAGATGGGTGTGGGGCGAAAAAATGAATGAGGGAGGGAAAAAGGAGAGGCTAAAAATGAGTCCAGGACATCAAGGAATGGTTTACCCCAAAACAACCATTTTTATTTCATTCCAGTTCAATGCCATATTATTTTAGGACAAAAACGGTGGTCTTAAAGGTATAATTCACTCATTTAATGACTAGGGGTGAGTGAGTACAGCATTATCTGTACTCGGAAGTGGGTGGAGCCTAACCTGGAAGTGGGCGGGTTGTCTCGAAATGGTCGGGGCTTTATTGGGGTATGTTATTTTTAATCATGCAATTGATATGGGTTGATGGAAAATTTGTATATTTATTGCTGATTAGAAAACTATTTACATGACAGCATCAGCATTGAGCTTCAGATCAAGGGTTTTGATCATGATAACAAACAAACTACATACAGAACAAGTTTTGCAACAATGAATTCAACACATGCGGTTGCAATTATGAAGAAATCATAATTTTTAAGCATTACTTTTTGCGTGAAGTCAAAAAACTGGTTAGAGTCAGCAGACAGTAAAAAAAAAAAAGAAGAAAAATCTCTGACAGATGCAACGCTAGTTGCATTCTAGCAAGCACCACGTCTGAACTAACCTCACGTTTACCGGAACTATACTGGTTAATAAGTACTACAAACAAACCGAAATAAAAATATACCTGAAGCTGAAGAAACCCTAAATGTTAACGGAAAATACCCGCAAACCTGAGTGACTGAGGGAGAGAAAGAGAGCTGTTCTCTTCTCAGTGTTCTGTGTCTGTGTGAGTGAGCAGAGCGGGACACAGCAAATCTGCATGTGTAGGGGAGGGGCGCTTTGACTAGCCTATCACAGAAAGCAGACACAGTCAGCTACACAATGAGGATTCTTATTCAATCCGAGCACAGATATTGACTCGTATTAATCGTATTATACTCGTACTCGGCAAAAGTGCTTTATCCGTACTGGATACTCGTTTCAGTCGAATATTCGGCTCAACTCGATTACTAACCTTCGTTTTGTTCCAAACCTGTATGAGTTTATTTCTTCCACACAGAAGAAGATATTTTAAATAATGTTGGTAACCGAACAGTTGATGGTCTCCATTGACTTCCATAGTAGATAGTCAATAGATTGAAATAAGCTTTTGTTTAGACTAACTGAAACAAAAAAATCCCACCAGAAAACTGAAGAACAAATGGCGTATGATGTCAATTAACATTATGCATGACAAAAACACACAATTTTGAATAGAACACAATTGCGAAAGAGATTCGATACTCCCACAAAGCTACTGAATTGTGCAAGTACACTGTAGAAAACAATAATACACAACTTTTAATGGTGCTTTTTTCTGCCTCTTTGGAGCTTGGCTGTATTATTAAAATTTTATTTAAGATCTATCACCATCCACTTTCATTGTACGTCTTCACAGGAAGAAAACCAAGAATGAGATCTGAGGATGAGTATATAATAAAACCTTAATTTTAAAACTTTAAATTCTAGGTAACATGTCATGGCGTTTGCTGACATTCACTGACTTATTCATGAGTTCCTGGAGAATATATGAAAGGGAGATTTTAAGCTTGAAAAGAGGAACTTCCTTTGCCTCACAGACACTAACGAGTGAATAATAATGGCATCTGCAGGAATAGCTTCTGCAGATCTTATTTGGTGGGCGTTGTATGCATGATACAGTAGGACCTTTGAAATATCTGCTGCACATATATGCAAACACTGGGGATTCTTCGACTGTAATACTCATTAGATCTGTATTCTTTTAGTTTAATGCTTCACATCATTTATGATCAGATATGTTTAATCCTATTGCATCTTTTCTGACTACAATGTGTATTGTGATGTCACCATAATCACTCACAACAATTAAGAACTTTAAACACTTTAGTCTGTATGGAAGCTTAATTTAGGCCTTTTCTGTTTATTCTGCCGTTTTGTCTTCTGCTGCTTTAAATGCTTGAGCTCTTTAACGCAGGATTAATTCTGATTGGGTGTCAATGTATTTATTGTTCATCAGCTAAAAAAATCGTCCTGAAAGTGATTTCAATGCTATTGCTATAGTGTGATGTTGACTGTGGTATCTTCTATTCTTTTAGAAAGATTTTTGAACTAATAATAATAATACATTTTATTTGTAGTGCGCCTTTCTTCAAGCCAATAAGAAATTGCAAAACAACAAGAAAAAAGAAAACAAAACTAATTAAAGCTTTATCGTTATAATTATCATCCTTGGTGTTATTGGGGACCTTAAAAGGGTCTGCAGGCTCTTCATTCAGTATATAGGACCTTTGCCATCATGAGATTTATGGATTTTAGTTAAATAATTGATTTAGTTTTAATTCATTCTAATGTAAGTTTTTGAAATAAGCGCCGCATAAACATACTTCACTAGATAAAAAATGTAAGTTCATTAGTTCTGTGCAGTCATGTAAAAGTAGGGTTGCAATTTAGGAGGCGAATGGGCAAATTTGGCTTTGAGATTTTTAATGACCACAGAGAGTCAGGACCTCGGTTTAACGTCTCATCCGAAAGACTGGAAATAGACAGATATTGCACCTTGCATTTTCTCCCATTCATAGTAAAATGAGTGCATGTATATGTAAGTCTTTGGTTTTTAATTGCTATAGAGACACACACACACAGAGAGAAAATTATAGTATATAAGGATAAAATAAAGTATGGTTTTCGAGACAGACGATACAGTAGCGGCATGTGCGGAGGAGGAAAAGCTCCCGCTGTAAAACCAAGCTGCCTCTAGTGGAGATCATATGCAATTACCCCATAAATGTATATAACACACACCACAGGAAGACTCGCGGGAGATGCTTAGAGAAGTCGACGAACACGTGAAGTGAAGGAGTGATGCGGCTTGGGCTCAGAGTGCTGAACACCTAACGTCCGCGTCTCTAAGCTGCCCGTATCTCAAATTTTTTCTTGTATTTCAAAGCAAAAAAGTTGCTCAGGCTTGCTCGTATCTCCGAATACTCGTATGTAGGGATGCTCATATCTCACGGTATTACTGCATTTGTTTAGGGGTGAATTATTACTGATTAATGCTGTTGTAGTTTTTTGTTAATGTTTTTTATGGTGTCAGTTTTAGTTATCCCTGACCCACACTCACAAAAACTCATTCACATGCTTACTTTGATGTCACCTTTCACCCGCTTTTGGATTTGTGCAGAAATCTGCGCTGACGTGAGACGTTACACACCTCTATTTGTACTAATCTTCTCTCCTCTCGTGGTTCCATGCGTCCTTGTTGAGGTGGATGGGGTCAAATGGGACAAAATTGTGAAACCAGCCATGATCTTCACTGGAATGTTCTGATGCTGTTCGGTGTTAGTGTGTGTTTAACAGGATGTAATATTGACTGCTTGTATTTCTTGTTTAGAAACGAGGCTTCACTGACACATCGCAGAGGAGGAAGTGGCTTTGTAACTTTCCCTCACTCTGTATGTTTCTTTCGATTTCATTCTGTCAGTATGAGGCTGAAGCAGGATGTGAGTCCAGTTGTGGTCATCATATTCAGACTGGTGGTTTGGCTTTATTCTCTCATCTCTTACCTGCCATACCTGTTGCTGAGATCATCTGAATCCCAATCCTTCTCTGAGTGCTCACGGAGGGTGAAAGCCCGTTCCGTGAGCGGACACCCTTCGGGACCGTACCGGGATGTGGGAGCGTTGAGGGCGCTGGCGACGTGCCTCCAGCCCGGGGTGAACACACTCGATCGGGTGTTTGAATCAACCGTATGTCGCCACCCTGACCTCGACTGCCTGGGAACCAGAGAGCTGCTGAGCGAGGAAGACGAAGCTCAGGAGGATGGAAGAGTCTTCAAGAAGGTGCGTATCGTCTGAAAGTCTCATGCTTTGGCACTTCAAAACGCTTGGATGTGTTGGAGCAACACTTTTGTGTTTCTTCCTTACTGATGTGTCCTCATATCGTTGGTTAAACCAAAGGTCATAGTTTCGTTTTTTAAGAAAATTTCTCGGTTGACTGACGAGTCATACACCAACAGATTAGTCATTCTAAGCATGCTAATAAAACATGAAAACTTGCTCAAATAAGGAAAAACATTGTTATAAAATAATTGCAAGGTATTGAATTAGTAGATCTTTAATTAAATGCACACTGCCTGCTATATGCTACTCTTGGGTGGAAATTATAGTAAACGCACACTACTGCTCAAAGGTTTGAAGTGTTTTTTTTTATGTCTCACTCATTTATTTGATATAAAAATACAGTAAAACAGTACTATATATTCACATAGAAAACAGCTGTTTTAAATTATAATAATATTTCAAAGTGTCATTTATTCCTGTGATTAAAGCTGAATTTATTAGATGATAAATACAGTAAAACAGTGTAATATATCAATGTAAAACAGCTGTTTTCTATGTGAATATATAGTAAAGTGTCATTTATTCCTGTGATTAAAGCTGAATTTATTAGATGATAAATACAGTAAAACAGTGTAATATTATATCAGTGTAAAACAGCTGTTTTCTATGTGAATATATAGTAAAGTGTCATTTATTCCTGTGATTAAAGCTGAATTTATTAGATGATAAATACATTAAAACAGTGTAATATTATATCAGTGTAAAACAGCTGTTTTCTATGTGAATATATAGTAAAGTGTCATTTATTCCTGTGATTAAAGCTGAATTTATTAGATGATAAATACAGTAAAACAGTGTAATATTATATCAGTGTAAAACAGCTGTTTTCTATGTGAATGTATATAGTAAAGTGTCATTTATTCCTGTGATCAAAGCTGAATTTTCTGCATCTTTATTCCAGTTATTACTGGAGCTCAGTTATCCTTAATGGGTTTTTTTTAATCAATCTTGAAAACAGTTTTTGCTGCTTAATATATTTGTGAAACCATGATACATTTTTTTTCTCTGAATTCTCTGAATAGAAAGTTCAAGAAAAGAACAGCATTTATTTTAAGAATTCCTTTTTAAAAAATTGTTAATGCACTTACTGTCTCTTTTTATGAATTTAAATTAATCCTTTCATTAATTTAATACATTCTTTTAAATTGTAATAATATTTCAGTTTTAACTGTATTTTTGGTCAAATAAAGGCAACATTTATGAGCAGAAGACAATATAAAAAAATCGTAATTTCCATTTATGCATTTGTCAAATGCTTTTATCCAAATTGACTTGCATTGCATTCAAGAAACATATTGAGATTCTAATCAGTTCTTGCTTTCCCTGGCAATTCGAACCCATGACCTTCGTGTTGCAAGCGCCACTCTCTACTATTTGAGCAACAGGAAAGCCTGTGATTCTAAAGTTTTGACTGATAGTGTGTATTCAAATATTGGACAAACGTAATAAACATATTTTGAAAAATTGGGCGTTAATTTCATAAATGTAATGATTTCTGCAGTTTAGTTTTAATAAATGGTCTGATTGCTCTAATAAGGCAGTTTTGTTTTGTATTGCGTGGGAGTGCGTCTACATAATACATTAAACCCTGTTTTCAAAACGCCAGAGAAAATCCTGTTTTCCATGTCATGACCCCTTTTAATCAACCAGCCTGTAACAAACTGACCTGCAGCATGTGAATGATCTCTCAGTTCTGATGCTAATCCTATTGCTCATGTAGTAATAATATTTAAAGCTGCCAAACATGTGTTGCTGTTGTGCAAGACGAGAAGGGCATGATTATGAATCACAAACAACTGCTGGCTCTTTCTTTCTGCTCGTTGTATTGATTTGTTTGTTCATTGTTGAAGAGAGCGTACGCTAGTCACAGACCTGATGCAAGTTTCTCCTAAAGGAACCATTTTACGTCCTCCGGCTGCTTTTATATCTGTACCTTTAAGGTTATTACTATGTAAGTGACTGGATGTTCTTTGTAAAGTTTCTGAATACTGAACAGGCGCTGATAGATAAATGTTGATATATACTGTAAATAGACTATGGAGGGCAGGACTGTGTATGTCTGCATAGTCCGTTAATCTTGATCCTATCAGAAAACTATTCTTTTAAGCAAATTGTGAAGGTCAGATAGAGAGTGTGTCCCAATTTGCATACTTAAGTGCTATACTATGCCGTTTTCTAGTTTAAATAGTGTAGTGTGAGTAGTATGTTCACTAGAGATGTAACCGATTAACTATTTTTCAAATAAAAGATTTGTTATATCATAAATCGATTAACTTTTGCTGAAAACAATGAAAAAGGTCCTAATTCCTCTGTTTAAAAAAAGGTCACCCTAGATTTAATTTAAAAAAAAGCAATATTCCTTATATATATATATCCATCTCAAGATTAGGATTGTTCTAGAACAGTCCTTGAAAGGTTTAGGAAGTGCTACTTATAAAGAATATTGCTTTTTTTTTTTAAATATATATATATAAAATAATTAATTACATTTATATAGCGCTTTATCAAAGTCTCTCAAAGCGCTTATATATATACAGTAATACCTCAGTTTACGAGTTTAATTCGTTCCAAGAGCTCGTAACCCAAAATGCTCGTACACCAAAACAATTTTCCCCATAAGAATGCACTAAAAATCACTTGATTCGTTCCACATGACCATAAATGCCCATTTTAAATATTTTTTGGGTTTTACCCTATTAATTACATTTAAAATAATAACCATTAAGATCTCATATAAATACTAATTAATACTTGACAATTTACTGTAATGCACTTCAGCTTTGAGTAGCGTTGCTGCTGGCGTGAAGGAGACGAGCGGAGAGTTTTACTGCTTACAGGGAGAATTTCATCCCTTCTTTCTTACTCATCTTGAGGTCATTGTCTATATGCTGTACTGTACGTATATATTTCACTACGTGAACAATAGTGATCACAATTAATGTGAACAACACGAGGTAAAACCGCTGTAAATCACTTATAAAAGTATCACTGTGGTGAATGATGAACCAAACCGAGCGACATTGAGAGAATGAACGAGTGAAGGGGTGATGGGTTTTTAATGTATTGACTTTACTTTTTCTTTTTTTGGCTAACATTGTTAGTGAACTTTTCGAAAAAGATTAAACAAAATGCTCTGTAAATGTTGAATATGAGCCCTATAAATTCTCCATGTATTATGACTAATGAACCAATAGGAGGAGCTGTTGATCTGTAAAATCATAAAGTCTGATTCAATGGCCGGGAGAAAACATTAGAAGGACTGAACAGGTGACCAGTGGATTCACCAGAAAATAAATAAAACTCTGTGTTTCTCTGCAGGTGATTTTGGGAGAGTATCGCTGGATGTCGTATGATCACGTGTATAAGGAAGTGAGAGCATTCGGGAGCGGTATGGCGGCTCTAGGACAGAAACCTCTGAAAAACATTGCCATCATCTGTGAGACCAGAGCGGAGTGGATCATAGCGGCGCAAGCCTGCTTCATGTACAACTTCCCACGTGAGTCGCACAAACACGAGCAAAGAGCCTTCAAATCAAGAACCAGCTTTTGGTTGTTTAGGTTTCTTGAGTTGGTGTGTGATTCAAAATGTCCTTTAAAGAATCTCATGCTTAAAATCTGTTATAACATAGCAACTTCCCACAATGTCCTAAGGTCAAAACTGGCATTTTCTACGGAAATGAGCGAATCCTAGTGTTTCTAAACTCTAGTCAATTTGACTTTATGTGTCATAGAAACACAACATGATACACAGGCGCACATTGTGACACAGCTGTTCATAAATGCACATTTATGCAAGTCTGAAGCCAGATTTGTTTCATATTTGTGTTTATGACACACATGGGGCTAATACAGAGGTTTGTGTGTGTGTGTGTGTGTGTGTGTTTTATGGAGGTCAGATTGTCCTCATTGCACTGGTTTTATATAAACTCACTGTCCTCCCCACCTCCTCCTCCTCTCTCTTTTCCTTGGCTTCCTTTTTTTCCCTCTCTCTCTCTCTAATTTTTCTCTAAAGTGTCTGATGGCGACGTGATTTTTCTCAGCTCTCGAGCATCCCTAAACACACACACACACACTCACATTAACACACACTCGCACAAATCTCACACAACCTGTCAAAAACTGCCAGATGTGCATGTATGATATAATGTATGTGCGTGTGTGTGTGTATGTATATCACTCACACGCACACACACACACACTCATTCACTCACACACACAATTATTTTCTCATTCACACTCACACACACATACATGCATTTCATAGACATTATCATTTTTATACTTTCCAAACCTTAATCCTAAACCTACCGTCTCAAAACTTTCTGCATTTTTACATATTTAAAAAACATAATTTAGTCTGATTTATAATCTGCTTTCCTCATAGGAACCAAAAAATGTCCCCATAAGGATTTTGGATATTGCCATTTTTGTGGGGTCATTTTGTCCCTGTAGTTTAGGCTTTACCAGCACACACACACACACACACACACACACACACACACACACACACACACACTGACAGACTTCTGTGTCTCTTTAACTGACTTCTGCACCCTGGGTTCCTGTCAACATCAGACGCTCACGTACTTGTTGTCATCCTGCCTAAGTGTGTGTGTGTGTGTGCGCGAGTTCATATGTTGCAAACATGCTTTTTTTCATATGTTTATGTCAGATAATTATGTGTGTGTGCTCTTACACATTTAAGCTTCTTAGCATGTGTGTGCGTGTTGATGTTTCTGTGGCGATCTCTCTTCTGTTTGTGTCTCACGGCTGAAGTGTCGTGGCCTCAGGCAGTGACGCAGACTGATGATGTCACAGAACGCAGCTCACGGACCCCCTGTGTTCTCAGTGTGTGTTTACATTTGTGTTTAAGCACAAAAGTAAAGGCTCATAGATTGTTTCATGTGTATATGTAAATAAATATTCCTATAGATATGATTAACTTTATTTACTGTGCGTGTTTGTGCATGTGTGTTCTGGCTTGTGCTTGTTTGCCCTCATCCTGAACTTTTCACAACTATGTGTGCTGCTGCTACTGATAACTGACAAAGTTACACAACTGCATGCTCAAACATAAGAGGAAAATGATTGAGTGCACCTTTGCATTTATTTATTTTATTTATATACTTTTGTGAAAAATCATAATACACTGTTTTCAGTATTTTTGATGAAGAGAAAGGTCAAAATAACAATTTACATGAAATATAATCTTTTGTAGCCAAATAAATGTCTTTACTGTCACCAATATAATGCATCCCTGCTGAATAAAAGTAGCCTTTTATTTTTAAAGTTACTGAACCCACACTTTTTTATGTGGCAAAATAGCATGTGTTATAGTATATTTAGCAGTTTGACTATTTATAGCTATTATAATGTTGTCTATACTGTGTGAGTGTACAGTCAGGTCCATAAATATTGGGATGTCGACACAATTCAAATCTTTTTGGCTCTATACACCGCCACAATGGATTTGAAATGAAACGAATAAGATGTGGTTTAACTGCAGACTTTTAGCTTTAATTTGAGGGTGTTTACATCCAAATCAGGCGAACGGTGTAGGAATTGCAACAGTTCAGATATGTGCCTCCCACTTTTTAAGGGACCAAAAGTATTGGGACAGATTAACAATCATGAATCAAACTTTGACTTTTTAATATTTGGTTGCAAATCACTTTGCAACCATGAACGCATACGCTGGGTTTAATCCCTGCTGATGCTCTGCCAGGCCTCTACTGCAACCATCTTCCGTTCCTGCTTGTTTTTGGGGCATTTTCCCTTCAGTCTTGTATTCAGCAAGTGAAAGGCATGCTCAATCGGATTCAGGTCAGGGGTCTCATTTATAAATCGTGCGTACGCACAAAACGGGACTGGAAACGTACGTACGCCAGTTTCCACGCAAAGGTTGTGATCTATAAAAAACAACTTGACGGGAGAATGTGTGCACATTTAAGCAAACTTTGACCCGTGACATCTGCGATTTTATAAAGGGAATGTTCCTGACAGGTGTGCATACACACGGTTTTATAAATCGGAATATTTTTGCCGTATAGCATTTTTGGCTTTTGGGCGCACGTAAACTTTTAGTAGTGATCCTACGCACAGTTTTATAAATGAGACCCCAGGTGATTGACTTGCCCATTGCGTAACATTCCACTTCTTTCCCTTAAAAAACTCTTTGGTTGCTTTCGCTGTATGCAAAATATGTATGGTGTGATGTTTGTGTGATGGGTAGGTTTAGGGGTTGGGTTAGTGTATGGGGACAGAGTATACAGCTTGTACAGTATAAAAACCATTGTGTTTATGGAAAGTCCACATAAAAGATAAGGATCCAGTGTGTGTGTGTGTGTGTTTTACAGTGGTAACTCTTTACTCTACTCTGGGTGCTCCTGCTATTGCTCATGGACTCAATGAAGCTGAAGTTTCCCACATCATCACCAGCAAAGAACTTTTGGAAACCAAACTCAAGGTGATCAGACACTCTGGATTGTAATTCCTGCAATCAAAAAGCTGACTATACAAAGTAATCTAACTTGTTTTACTCAGAACAGATGTACAGTAATACCTTGAGATATGAGCATAATCCGTTCCAGGACGAGCTCGTAACTCAAATCATTTTTCCCCATAAGAAATAAAAGAAAAAAAATTAATTTGTTCCGGCCCTCTAAAAAAACTCCCTTATTAGTGCTAATAACAATGGAAAAAACATGTTTTTAATTGCTTTAGAGACACACACACACACACAGAAAATTATAGTATATAAGGATTCCTGTGATATAAAATAAAATGTGGTTTTAATTATGAGATCTTTCCTTCGAGACAGACGATACAGTAGCGGCTAATGACGGCATGTGTGGAGGAGGAGGAGGAGGAGGAGGGATAACGTAGATAATGCAAACACAATACGGAAGTGTAGTGTTTCTTCCCGTGTTGTGTATTGGATTGACTCAGAAGCTCATATTTATTATTATTGAACACTCATAACTCGTGCTGCTCCCAGCTTAATACTGGTGAATCACTCGTTGCCCCCGGTAACCCCCGCTGTAAAACCAAGCTGCCTCTAGTGGAGATCATATGCAATTACCCATAAATGAGGCGCTTGAGCTGCTCGTATCTCAAATATTTACTTGTATCTCAAAGCAAAAGCATATGTTATATGTTAAAGCATATATAAATATGTTGCTCGCAAAGGATAAAGTAGTTACAGCATCTACCAGCAAGGGCTAACTAGCCAAATCTTGACCCCTTGGACTTAACTATGACCACATGGGTAGGGAAAACAATATCACAGCCTACTTTGCTTGACCCAACCAAATCCCAATGGATACGTCATGTCCTTCCTACTGAATATTGTTTTTTGTTCTGATGGCAGTTAAATGCATGCACTAATGTTTTTCTCTCTCTGTATGTTGACACAGAATATTTTGCTGGAGGTTCCGAGATTACGACATATAGTCATCGTTGACGATAAGCTCAACAGCGGCTCTGAATACCCACGAGGCATCAGTGTCCACAGCATGGCGGCTGTGAAGAGACTGGGGGCCCATCCTGAGAATGGTACTAGTGTGTGTGTGTGTGTGCGCATGAGGTCGCTTCAGGTCATGTGAATGAGAAATCCTCCATCTGTGTCAAATTAAGGCCAGGGTCGAGGGTGTCCCTGACTCTTTCGTTCTGCCGTTTACTTCCTCCGTTATAAGTCTCTGTGAAGCCCTCAACAGCTGGTAGTAGTAGTCGTCGTCACACACTGGAGAGTGTGTATGTGTGTTGGGTCATGTTTTCTCACACTGCCACAGACTTCACATGACATTGAGCTGATCTTCCTCCTTCGGCTCGACATGACATTCGCTCTGTTCTGTGTCAGCGTGCTGATGCAAAATCGCATTGGCCCCTTAAAACACACTCACGCGCACAAATGTACACACTCGAATTCCCATGTTCCGCTTTTATGGTTCTAAAGTCTTGGAACGGCTCAAATGGCACTCATTTTCAAAGCTAAAACGTTCTGTTCTGCTGCTGACATCTCACCCCCACTTCCTGTTCTTATCTTATTTCATTCATTCACATTTGACTGTATTTTTACTTGCTTAGTCTTTATCAATGTACTTCAAACAACTATAAATTAAAGTTTGCAAGCTATCCTCCCCTCATATGCAGTGTTATGGGGTTTACACAAATTAATAGCATAATTTGTCTTTATTTACTCTTTTTTTTTTTTTTGTCCAGGCCAGTGGTGTTTTTGTTGTCTAAAACGTTTGTAAAATATTTTGTCAATCAATTCATTGAAATAAAATGAAATGGAAATATTTGATGAAAATTAGAAGTATTGCTTTGGCAAGTAACTGAAATAAAAAGCTGAAGTACTAAAATTAATAAACTTAAAATTAAAAAAGATAGATGGAAAGAGGGAAAAAATCACTTAAGAGAGTTACTAAAATAAAAATTAAATATTTAAAATTAAATAAAAAATATTAATAAGTCTATTTGTATATATGCGTCTGTGTGTGTGTGTGTGTGTGTGTGTGTATGTATGTATATATATATATATATATATATATATATATATACTTCAGTTTAAATCATAAAATTTGATCATTGACTATTCACGCTTCTCTTTTCTGTGCAATGAAAAAAAAAAGTATCATTAAAGTAGTCTATAAAACTCTGACTCAAGTACTCAAGTACTCAAGTTTAACTCTAGTATAGGGATTTTTTTGCCATGAAAATAGCCATAGAAAAAAATAAAAATAAAATAATTCCTTTAAGAAAAGTATTACTGTAATTAGAGTAAAAATTGACCTGGAAAATTCATAGAATGTACATGTTTTTTGTTATTCACAGATCTAAAATATTGCGTTGTCTTGAATCTCTCAAGAACAGTCATTTTAAATTCATGGATCAAAGGGTGGAAACTGTGTATTAATATATTATAATGAAATAAATACTGAATAAAACACAGATTTTTATATTGCTGTAAGGAATTAGTAAAATAATCTTTTTACACACACGTCACACACTCAGGAGATTAAACCAAAGCTCTGTGATGTCACAATTAAACACTCAAGAGTACAAAGGTCTCTTCTGTGATTTGACAGTTGCCCAATTATGAGATGAAAGCACTATTCTGTGATGTCACAACAAATAAGCCTGGAGGAGATCAAAGCCCATTTCCAGATATAATGCATTCTAATTGGAATGCTAGTGATTAAAAATTAATTCAGAGAGAGAGAGAGAGAGAGAGAATGTAATTAGCCATTTGTAGCTCTGGTTGAGCAGTTTTCCTGTAGCGCCAAGGTCATGGGTTCGATTCCCAGGGAAAGCAAGAACTGATTAGAATATCAATGTGTTTCTTGAATGCAATGTAAGTCGCTTTGGATAAAATTGTCTGTCAAATGCATGAATGTAAATGTAAAATGTAGTAACTTCCCTCTACTTCTGATCTCTCCACAGTGTCGAGGCAGAGACAGCCTCCGTGTTCCTCTGATGTGGCCGTGATCATGTACACCAGTGGCTCCACTGGACTGCCCAAAGGAGTCATGATCTCTCACAGTAATATCATCGCTGGAATCACTGGCATGGCTGAGAGAATTCCCAACCTTGGGTATGGAAACCAAATATAAAATAAACCAAGTGCAAAAGAGAGAAAAAAAATTGTCAATTATGGGTCTGTGGGGATTTCTGTGCCATGCACTGCATATTATAAATGCATTTCATGTATTTATTTATTTTTTCAAAAAGTGAAATTGCAGGAAAAACTGTTTTTGCAGCAAATTATGGTAACACTTTACAACAAGAACTCGTAAACATTAATGTATTACCTAACAATGATTAAAGCATTTGTTACTGTATTAATCTTTGTTAATATCAGTTAATAAAAATACAGTCGTTCATGTTAATTCACAGTGCATTAACTACTGTTAACAAATACAACTTTTGATTTTAATAACTTATGAGTAAATGTTGAAATGAATATTAAATCAGCCTCATAAATAATGTAGAAGTATTGTTCATTCTTAATGTTAACTAAATTAGTCAACTTATTCAAACTAATGAAACCTTATTGTAAAACGGTACCAACTTTCTTATTGTTATATATCTTTATAAGTTATCAATTTTGAATCTTTTCAAAGTTTGCATTTCTATCAAGTTGAATAAAATGCAATAGTAACAGCCGATTAGTTGCGTGGGTTCACTACATCAGAATTTATATTTGAATTCTTTAATATCATTTTAACTCTTTTTTGCACAAGTCAAAAAACGCCTCAAGCGAACGTTAACTTTTTCTCAAAATGTGGTGTTTCCATCACTCGTTTCAGATGCGATTACATAAAAATGTGCATAAAATCAGGATGGAAACATGGCTAGTGTCACACAACCCTTCAGAAATCATGCTTAAGAAACATTTCTTATTATCATCAATGTTGAAAATCGTTGTGCTGCTTCATATTTTTGTGGAAACTAATACATTTTTTCAGGATTCTTTGATTCAAAAAGAAAGTTCAAAAGAACAGCAGTTATCTGAAATGGAGATCTTTTTTAATGTTATAAATGTCTTTACTGTCACATTTGATTAAGGTAATGCATTCCTGCTGAATAATAGATAGGTTTCATAATAATCACGCTTTTATGGCTGTTGGTAAAGTAAATATTCAGTGTAGTATCAACTTTATTTTCTGTTTATTTCTGTAATTTTATTTTATACAAGATGGTTATAACAGGTCTGATGATTAACAGAATAGTATAACAGTGTGACTAACTAGATATTGTATATTCAGATATAAAAGCTTTTTTTTTTGTCATGCTCCAATTTTAAGTTGTACATTTCTGCATTTATCAGACGCTTTTATCCAAAGCGACTCGCATTGATTCAAGGAACTCAATGACTTTCTAACCAGTTCTTGCTTTCCCTGGGAATTTTAAACCTAATATTTCTATCAAATAGATAATTTAAATGAAATATTTTTTGTTTTTGCAGTGAGGATGACACATATATTGGCTACCTTCCACTGGCTCATGTGTTAGAGTTGAGCGCTGAGATGGTGTGTTTTGCTCATGGCTGTAGAATCGGCTACTCTTCACCACAAACTCTCTCAGACCAGGTAAACTTTGTGTTCAAGTTGACTGTATTTGTATAATTGACTGAATGAGCCGATGAAGTCACAATAAGGCACACAGTACATTCAATCGGTTCTGTCTTTTAGGAGATTGTGCACTTTGATCTTTGAAACTTTTGCATTCGCAAACAGCTATATAACACTATATTAAAGGTAATATGCAAGGGGGGAAAAAGCATAATCGGGGCACTTTAATGTCACGGTAGAAAATGCTGAAACACCAGGATCACGTAATGGAAAAACTGCAGCACTGTGGGAGTTTTCTTTTGTTTTGCAAATGAATTAACTTTCAGCATGCCGTATTTTACAGAGATGTTTCTCCCTTCTTTTTTTATTGTTTCACTTTAGTCAACCAAGATAAAGAAGGGAAGCAAAGGAGACATTAGTGTCCTGCAGCCGACTCTAATGGCAGCAGTACCAGTAAGGCTGAATATTTCTCTCTGTTTCTCTCTGGGCTTTTGGGGTTTAATGTCAGCGTATGTGATTGTCCGGAATGATTCGCAGCTGTAAACAGAACGTGAGAAAGCCGGTGTGGATATCCCTGACATGCACAAACACACACACAAAGTAGTGACTCACACACTGTAGATACACAATTAATAATGTTTCATTTCAAAATTTTCTTTGCCTGAGGACACTGTAAATGTACGCTCACACACATACACACTCACACACACACACACTGTCTTGGTGTGGTTGGATACGAGGGTCCCTGTGGACTGATAACGACACAGCGCAGCAAACTTCCATAAACACAGCGGCTGACACGGCCCTCTCAGCAGTGGGAGAACATCCGAATCATAAGGGAGCATCGAAAAAAATCCAGAAGAGGCTTCTCCACCCTCCCACATCACAATGTGAAACGGAAACATGTCAGCAGTAACTCGGTTAGAACCATGTCCACTTCTCTTGATGGGACCAGATCGTAATATTACTGTTGCACTGAATGATTACCGTATTCATGTACTATGAAATATGTTACTTTAAGGTTTTTCAGATATGTTAAACTTTTTTTTTGTCAAGACAAATGCTGTTTGTTAAATGCTATTATATTTTGTCATGGAATGCTTTTTACAGTAACGATTGTTTCAAAATAGCTTTACAGTGATAAAGGGAAAGTAATGCAACAAAGTTTGTTTAGCCTGTACAGCAGCTCTAGAAGAGCAGGACAATCAATAATGTTGATGAATATTAAGTGTTAAGAGGTACCAGAGGTGACAGAAGAAAGAACCCAACCTCCATTAGGTGACAGAATGGAGGGGGGATTTTTTTGGGGGAGAAACCAGGCTCAGTCGGGGTACCAGTTCTCCTCTGGCGAACAAACAAACAGTGCATGATTATGATATAGACTGTATTTCAGGTCAGAAGTCAGATTGAGATCGGGGCACTCAATGCATTTTGCAAAACATTCCAGTTCGGTCTGGTTGGAGGTGGATTCATGATCTTCACAGGGGAGGGTCTAGTAGAGCCACGGTCTGCGCAGACACTTCAAGGCTGTGTTGTGCTTCATCTGATCTGGATCCGGCTGACCAGGATAACCTCAGGATAAACAGATACCAATATCAGCGTAGATGCCATTCTTCTTATGATGTAACGAGTACATCAGGTGTTATGGAAATGTTCCCGGATCCGGCTGACCAGGATAACCTCAGGATAAACAGATACCAATATCAGCGTAGATGCCATTCTTCTTATGATGTAACGAGTACATCAGGTGTTATGGAAATGTTTCCGAATCCGGCTGACCATGATAACCTCGGGATAAACGGAGACTAATATCAGCCTAGATGCCATTCTTCTTATGATGTAACGAGTACATCAGGTGTTATGGAAATGTTTCCGAATCCGGCTGACCATGATAACCTCGGGATAAACGGAGACTAATATCAGCCTAGATGCCATTCTTCTTATGATGTAACGAGTACATCAGGTGTTATGGAAATGTTTCCGAATCCGGCTGACCATGATAACCTCGGGATAAACGGAGACTAATATCAGCCTAGATGCCATTCTTCTTATGATGTAACGAGTACATCAGGTGTTATGGGAATGTTTCCGAATCCGGCTGACCATGATAACCTCGGGATAAACGGAGACTAATATCAGCCTAGATGCCATTCTTCTTATGATGTAACGAGTACATCAGGTGTTATGGGAATGTTTCCGAATCCGGCCGACCATGATAACCTCGGGATAAACGGAGATTAATATCAGCGTAGATGCCATTCTTCTTATGATGTAACGAGTTCATCAGGTGTTATGGGAATGTTTCCGAATCCGGCCGACCATGATAACCTCGGGATAAACGGAGATTAATATCAGCGTAGATGCCATTCTTCTTATGATGTAACGAGTACATCAGGTGTTATGGGAATGTTTCCGAATCCGGCCGACCATGATAACCTCGGGATAAACGGAGACTAATATCAGCCTAGATGCCATTCTTCTTATGATGTAACGAGTACATCAGGTGTTATGGAAATGTTCCCGGATCCGGCTGACTATGATAACCTCGGGATAAACACTGACTAATATTAGCGTAGATGCCATTCTTCTTATGATGTAACGAGTTCATCAGGTGTTACGGAAATGTTCCCGGATCCGGCTGACCATGATAACCTCAGGATAAACCTAAATTATGGAGCCTAACAATCATTTTACATTATTTAAATTATAGAAATGGATAATAATAATAATAATAATAATTAATAATAATTATTTAAAGTGATATAATTGTCTGGTTTTAGCCAGGTTTCTGTCTAAACACAGCACATCTAGTTTATGGTCTGTAATCATATAATTTACAATAAGTGCCTTTAAGGAAAGGGATTGTATATTCAGCAACCCAAGCTTTGACCCCCTGAACTATCGGTGCCACTCTGGCCTTCTGAACTACCAGTGCCTTGTATTTATATTACTCTGGTGTTATATCGTCTGTTGTTAACAATTAGACTTTTTTTTCTTTCTTATGATGTCTAGAGGGGGAGGGTTACATAAACAAGACGTTTTGGATTTTAAGCCCCACAAGAAACATAATTTTAATTTTGAAATTTGAACATGGGTATCACAGAAGAGGTGTTTGTTTCAGTGATGTCATGAGTTATGACTCCAGCTTTTATATACACATTTTCTGTCTGTGTGTAGGAGATAATGGATCGGATCTACAAGAATGTGATGCTAAAGGTGGAGGAAATGAATGCTTTTCAGAGGACTCTATTTCTACTGGCTTACAACTATAAGATGGAGCAGCTTGCGATGGGATACAGCACCCCACTGAGTGACAAGTACATCAAACACTCTCCTTCCCTAGTGTTGAAGAACTTTTTTTACAGATTCAGAGTAGTAAAACTACAGTAAAGCTGTGTTTTTCTAGACTTGAACGCTTGTATTTGCATTGTTGTAAAACTATAATGAAAAACATCTAACTTGTATAATTGAGTGAGTCATGATCAGCATTATTTAACTAAATATTTATTTCACTATGTAATTACTTGGGAATTTTTGAACCAGTTCATTGAAAATAATATGCCACAATCAATTAGTCTTTTCAATGCTACTCAAAAGAAAGAGGACCTCCTGGGATGGGGTATTTGCCTATTGTTTAATATCATTGCTAATTTTAGCAACTCCCCAAAACTGGCTCTCACAGTGACTGACATCCCTCACACACACATACAGAAATCTTAGCTCATCTTACACAACACATGTCTTCAATATACTGTACCAACAAAGCCAACTCTTTCTTCTCTCTCCAGGCTGGTCTTCCGGAAGGTTCGGGCGTTGTTAGGTGGACATTTACGGGTGTTATTGTCAGGTGGGGCACCTCTTTCTGCGGCGACCCAGCGCTTCATGAACATCTGCTTCTGTTGTCCTGTGGGTCAGGGCTATGGCCTCACGGAGACCTGCGGCGCTGGGACCATCAGCCAGCGTGAGATTTACACCTCTACTTTTGGCACCATTGTTTAAATACTATTATGCATATTTTCATAACCTACACAACATTTCAAAAGTCTTACTCAGCAAGATGTAAAGCAATTAAATTGACAGTAAAGAGGTGACAGTAAAATGTTCATTCTAAGCAATAAAATACCAAAAGCAAAAAAATAATTTAAAAAGTATGTATAAAAAAAAGCATAATGTTTAAACTAAAAGTTATAAATCAAATGTAATTGCATATGAACAAAAAAAGCATCATGTGTTTAGTTTAATACAAAGAGTCGATGCGCTGATCACAGAGTACTATTTTACTTTTTAAAACAAGATGCAGTGGAATAGGAAAACTCCCTCAAATCCCCTCAAAGTCTCAGGACTTTTATTAAAAGTATAACTTTTAACTTAACTTTTTAGCTTAACTTTTTAAGCATATGGCTCTCTTAGTATCATATATGTGTTCAGGAAGAAGATGTAGCATGGATGATCTCATTTGCAGCATTGATATGTACTTTAATCTAAGCAAGAAGAAGATACAATGATAGCAAACACTCATAACTGTGTGAGCTAACAAATAACACTAGACATAGAACAGACAGAAATGTATATCAAGTAAACTCAATCAACAAAACAAGAATCAGGTGTGTGAAATCAATTAAACAATGAGTAACCATGATGCAAGTGCAAGCGTACTAGAAACCATGAAAACCGAAGTAAACACAGTATATAATGCTATATTAAGGTTGCGTCTGAAATTGCATACTCTCGTAAGTAGAAATTATTTTCAAGACCATTGAATGCATGAATGCATGCATTATGAATGTAATCTAATATACTAGGTTGTCTTTATGGTGTGACATACCAGCTTCAGTTGCGTCGCTCCACTGCCATTCACAAATCCTCTCCTCTGGCCTCGTGGAATAGTAAAGTGTCCATTGATGCACACTTCAGAATCTCACTGGTAGTTCATCAGAGTACTTTTTGCCTACTCTTTTATGAGTACTGTTAATTCGGACATGCTAATCCCTTAAGTTTAGGGATTGGGTAGAATTAAGAATAAGGCATTAATATGTGCTGTCTAAACGTATAGTCAACAAAAGGGAACATCAAAATAAAGGGTTGCCAATATAACTGGCACACAGTCATGGATATTGTAACACTGCAATGTGTCATATGAGAAATAGATGCCCTTACACAGTAAAGCTCACGTTTTCTCAATACTGGCAAGCAATATGAGCGAAACTACATTGTTCCATTCTTAACAATAAAAGTATGTGAAAATGATTGTGTAAAATAAATTGCTGTTTGGTGCAACAACTACAAAATTCTGCCATTTATAAGTGGTCCTGAGAGTCCAAACAAATCATAGTATTAAAATTATATTAACAATTAACAAAAGTCCAGCCAAATGAAACTAGGTCAGCAACTCCATGTCCTGTTCCGCAATAGTCACACAAAATGAACATGAACATTTGTGGAAGACAGTTGCTTTGTAAAATGATTGAGGTTTGTGTTCTCGGAGGAATCTGTGCTGGAACAGTCAACACAGCTGGTGACTCCTGAAATATGAGAAATTTATTTTTTTCTTTTAATCGAAAAAACACATTTAGTCATTGTTTTTTCTGCAATGGAAATAATTACATAACTGTGCCCTTACAGCCAAAGCACAGACCGTTTTATGTGACCTTATTGTGTGTGTGTGTGTGTGTGTGTGTGTGTGTGTGTGTGTGTGTGTGTGTGTGTGTGTAGTTTGGGATTACAGTACAGGACGAGTTGGTGCACCACTGGTTTGCTGTGAAATTCAGCTGAAGGACTGGATAGAGGGTGAGTGTGATACACTCACACATACATTTATCTGCTCTTATAAAAACACTGTCATGGACGTTTACCTATCCGTCTGGCGGTTTGCTGCCTCGAGAGAACGATGAGCAATATAACAGCAGAACAAAAGAGAAGGAAGTGGAAAAAAAATATTCATGGTCATTTGCGACCTTGTAAGGAAGACACTTCAAGCGGCTATTTATGGACAGATCACCTCAGTTTTGTTCTGTAAATGATACACAGTAACTAAACGTTTTTATTTGAAAACGCGTTCAAGGAATAAGAACAGTCCACATTCATTAGAAAGAAAGACGCAGGCCAGTATGTTTTGTAATAGCACCATTATTTAAGCTGTAAGAATGAGAGGCCTCATGTCACATGGATTTCTCTTTTATGCTTTAACGCTAAGGACTCCCAAAACATTATATAACAGTATCTGCAGCTAGCTTGCAGTAACACTTGGGAGATTACGGTGTTACCTATTTCCATGATAACCAAGCGATTGTCTGATTGGTGGAGCTGGATTTGCCAAATTTTGTCAGAGTAGTTGGTTCAAACCTTTCAAAGATCACATTGAGTTTGTTTAAGGCAAATTAAGCAGCACTTCAGCATACTTACAAAAAAGTATAAATATTAAGTGAATAATGGACAGTAATGCCTTGAGATACGAGCATAATCCATTCCAGGACGGAGCTCGTATCTCAAATTGCTCGTATCTCAAATCATTTCCCCAAAAAAATTATTCGTTCCAGCCCTCTAAAAAAACTCCCTTATTAGTGATAATAACAATGGTTTTAATAATAACAAAATGTTTTTAATTGCTATAGAGAGAAACACACACAAAAAATTATAGGATATAAGCATTCCTGTGATATAAAATAAAATGTGGTTTTGATTATGAGATCTTTCCTTCGAGACAGACGATACAGTAGCAGCTAATGACGGCATGTGTGGAGGAGGAGGAGGAATTACATAAATTACGTAGATAACGCAAACACAATACGGAAGTGTAGTGTTTCTTCCCGTGTTGTGTATTGGATAGACTCAGAAGCTCATATTTATTATTATTGAACACTCATAACTCGTGCTGCTCCCAGCTTAATACTCATGAATCACTCGTTGCCCCCGGTAACCCCCGCTGTAAAACCAAGCTGCCTCTAGTGGAGATCATATGCAATTACCCATAAATGATGAGCTTGAGCTGCTCCGAGTGTTCGACCACTTAGGGTCGGTGTCTGTAAACTGCTCATATCTCAAATATTTACTCGTATCTCAAAGCAAAAATGCTTGAAGGCTTGCTCGTATATCGGAATACTCGTATGTCGGGACGCTCATATCTCAAGATATTACTGTACTTTTAAAGAATATACTTGCGTATAATGTATACTATACTTACTGAATCTACTGTTTTCGGGAACTGCAATGTATTGCTTTTACATGCAATTAACCCTAAACCACATCCTAATCCTACAGTAAGTGCATACGTGTAGTTAACTAATATTTCTCAGTACTTAAATACATAATTACACTGTAACACAGACACCTTAAAATAAATAAATAAATAAAAATTAAACCGTTAATTGCACTTCAGTGAAAATGTGTTCTAGTTTAAATTTATATTAAATGCAATTAGGTTTAGATTTTTCACCCACTTAAGTGCATCTTATATGTAATTTTTAATTATATTGTAAATATTTTAAATTATTGCCTTTAAAATATATGGTTAAAGTGTACTGTCAACTAGTATATGATTAACTAAAAATATACATTGAATGTAATTTCTATTGAAACTCATGTCATATATTTAAATATGCTACAATATGAATCACACTACATTTCAAATTATTATCAGATACTTTAGATGTGCTTTAGTGTGTTAGTCAACACAAAATAAGTGTACTTCTTTAAAGCATGACAAAAGTTATAAAAATAATAATTTAGAATGTACTTTAAAGTAAAACTTTATTACAAAGTGTACATTTTAAAAATGAAACAGTTCTCCAAGTACACTTAAGCGGCCTTTTATTTTAATATTATATTATCTGCAAGGACAATTTTAAAACAAGTACACATTCAATACGCACACTTCTTCATCACGAGAGTTCATAAAGTAGTCTATACATATTTTTAGCCCCTAAATTGGCAAGAGAAACTGTGATCGGTCCCTTTTCATGTCAATCAGATGGTCTCTTCCCATCTAAGTGTGCTGTTCTTGGCCGGAATAAGCGGACTAAATGTGGACTAAATCTTACGTCAATTTGTCAAATTTATGGCTACACAAGACTAAAATAACACTGACTTTTGGCTCAACAATCTCTGAACTCATGGTAGGTATGTCTTCAGTTTCGCTCTGGAGATTTTGAAAGATACTTGTATTTCTGTAATTCTACTGTTGTGCTTCATACAGCACTTTCCCATCCCTTTTTTTTTTTGTCGTCATGTATGTATCCAGGCGGCTGTCGCAGCTCAGACCGGCCCTGTCCGCGCGGGGAGATTCTGGTCGGTGGGCCAAACGTAACAATGGGTTACTACAAGAACAAAGACAAGAATAGTGAGGACTTCTTCGTGGATGAGAAAGGCCAGCGGTGGTTCTGCACCGGAGACATCGGAGAGTTTCATGGAGACGGCTGTCTGAAGATTATCGGTAAGCGAGAGATTATCCAGAAGATCATAAAGATTGTTTTGGCAGGAGTGAGCGAGTGGAATTCCCCTCTACTCTACGATAAAACACTCTAGTCCTGTTCTTCCTGTAAATGACACCTCTCACTGTCAACATATTCCCGTAAAGCCAGCGATAAGAACTCAAAGAATGCATGATACTCTCCAAAAGGGAGAGAAAGGAGAACTTCCTGTAGTAAAAACTCGCATACGTATCAGATGAAATCTGCTTAATCCTTGCATGTGTGTGTCTGTGTCTATTAAGACCGTAAGAAAGACCTGGTGAAGCTTCAAGCAGGAGAATACGTGTCTCTGGGAAAGGTGGAGTCCGTCCTGAAAAACTGCCCACTTGTCGACAACATCTGTGCCTATGCCAACAGGTGCCAACACAAAGCACAACCTGTACAGCACTAACAAAAACACCCTCATGATGTCATATAGCACTAACAAATGCTTTCGCAAGTGACCTGGGGTCTCATTTATAAAGCGTGCGTACGCACAAAACGGAGCTGGAAACGTACGTAAGCCAGTTTCCACGCAAAGGTTTTGATCTATAAAAAACAAACTTGATGGGAGAATTTGCAGACCTTGAAGCAAACTTTGAGCTGTGCGTTCGCACATTCTGGAGACAGAGGGAATTAGCGACACGGATGGTTAATTTTCATCTTTTTTTTGGCGTATGCCATTTTTGACTTTTAGGCATACGTAAACTTTTAGTAGGGATCCTACGCACAGTTTTATAAATGAGACCCCTGGTTCTTCTACAGTTTCCATAACTTTAACCACTGGCATCACAAATATTTAAATATGAAACCTTTATTGATTCACATTTATTCATAAAGTACTTTATACAGTACAAATGGTTTCAAAAAGTAGCTTCACAGTGATGAACAGGAAAATAATTATGATAATTAGGTTAGGGTTGTGTTAAGGTTAAGTTAGGGTTAGGTTTGTGTTAGGGTTAGGGTTGGGGGGGCATATTACGTTTAACTTTTATTAAATTGATCTTAAATTGTATAAATCTCATGATTTCAATTACATACAAACATGCTTTTTGGTTACTTAAATTTAATTCAACCCTTAAAATGGGGTTAAAAAATGGTGTAAATGGAAGTAATTGAATCCAGAAAAATTTGAACGTAATAAAATGGGAGCAAATAAAATTGATTTCATAGAGCCATACATACATATATATGTAAATATGTACGGCTCTATGAAATCCATTGTATTACTCCCATTTTATTCCGTTCAAATATATATATATATATATATATATATGGAGATCTTCAGAAGACAATGGTATCATTGATTCACTTCGAGTCATTTCATTGTTGATTCAGTTTCGTTCTTTGGTTCAGTTATAGTTATACAAACTTACACAAAATTTTATCATGAAATCATATCGTCCACCCTTAACTATAACACTTGGATAACCCATCATTTTATTGCCTCCTCTTTCCTCTTCCTGTTTCCAGTGACGAGTCTTTCGTGATTGGGTTTGTGGTGCCCAATCAGAAGCAGCTCCTGGCACTGGCTGAGAGGAAGCGTGTCAGAGGTCTGTGGGAGGAGCTCTGTAACAGCCCTGTCATCGAGGAGGAGGTGCTTAAAGTCATCACAGAAGCGGCACTGACAGGTGAAGACCGTGCACAGCATGCAAGTTTCTCGAAGAAGATTACGACCTCGATTTAAACATGCATTCTTATCCCTAAATGACAACGATTCTCATGTGTCTATTAAACCTTTAAAAAACTAAAACTAGAACATTTAAATCTGTTTACGCAGCTGCTGACCCAAAAGGAACAGTTAAGTATAGGGAAGGCACAAACAGTCTTTTCTAGTACACAGTATCATAATTTCAGTGTTAAAAATATTCAAATGATCACAGAAGTGCTTGGATTTAAGTTTATAGTTTTGATAGAAACTTGACATTGATGTCTATGGAAGCAATCAAAGTAGAGCAAATACCCTGTTTAAAAGTAGCTTGGCTCTTCAGATAATGATTGTATCTTGACAACAGTAGGTGTCAATAAGTGACTTTTAAAAAATATGTATTTGTCATTTGAATCATTTATTCAAGAGATTCGTTCAGAAACGCTGATTCATCCAGTAATGAAACAAGTGAAATATTCATGATTCTTTGAATCATTCACATTCAGCATTTCAGCAGTGTAAATGATTGTATACGTAAATATTAGTGTTGTAAGTTGTAGTGTCAATAAATTATTTATTATAATTACAGTAATACCTTGAGATACAAGCGTCCCAAAATATGAGCATGATATGGATATCCAATACACAACATATGGAAAAATATGGAAAAAACACTACACTTCCATATTGTTTGCATTATCTACGTTATCCCTCCTCCTCCTTCTCCTCCTCCTCCGCACATGCCGCCATTATCCGCTATTGTATCGTCTGTCTCGAAGGAAAGAACTCATAATTAAAACCACATTTTATTTTTTATCACAGGAATCCTTATATACTATAATTTGTGTTTGTGTGTGTCTCTATAGCAATTAAAACATTTTTTTTCCATCGTTATTAGCACTAATAAGGGAGTTTTTTTGAGGGCTGGAACAGATTAATTCTTTTTCTGTTATTTCTTATGGGAAAAAATGATTTGAGATACAAGCAATTCAAGTTACGAGCTCATCCTGCAACGGATTATGCTCATATCTCAAGGTATTACTGCATCAAATAATTTGCTTTTTGCTTTTTTTACAGTACAATTGTAATTTACAACAGTAATATATTCTATTAACTAAAAAAAAATTCTATTAAAAAAGTCCACATTTAATATGGACTGGGACACTATCGCAACTAAAAAGAGGTTTGAGTCCACTTTAAAGTTCAGCAACAAAGTCAAAATAAAACACTTACTAATAAAAGATTAAATATTAGATCTATTTACTTGCATGTCATGTGACCCCATTAAAGGTGAACATGCAAATGTGTTGTTGAATTATTAAAATACTAACTTCTTAATTCAAGTAAATATTTCAGGGTTCTGCTGACAAAAAGGAATTCCTGCACAAAGTCATTTGTTGTGCTTCTTGTTTTACCTCTCTTTAGTTCAGCTGTGCTCATGATTAATTTCCTGTTCCTGTGTATTTAACAGCCCAGTTAGAAAGATTTGAGATTCCACGGAAGATCCGCTTGAGCGTTGAGCCCTGGACTCCAGAGACCGGCCTGGTTACAGACGCTTTTAAACTCAAACGAAAGGAGCTAAAAACTCACTACCAGAACGACATTGAGAGGATGTACGGTGCCAAGTAGACCCAAACTTTCTGATTCCAGGCAAAAACGGTGGACAGGATGGCCTTCTCTCACTATAGCAACCTGGATGGAGGCTACAAACACGTGAACGTAATCATTTGGAGAGGTTGATTGATCAGTGTGATATTTCTTATATAAAAAATGTCCTGTACACACAAACACTCACAACCAGCGATACTTAAATCTGCCAAAAGTGATGCCAGATTTCTGCCTGACTTAACCACACACTCTTGTCCCATACACAAACAATGCACCAAAATCTCTCTTTTTCATTGAAACCTTCACTTTCAAACAAATACAACTTGTAGATATCCCAATGAAACTCTTCCAACGTTTACATTTGCCTAAACGCATCAGGAATCGTAAAGCCAATTGATTTGAATTGAATACCGTCAGGAGGAGACTGGTCTGTCGTGTGCATATTAACCAAATCAAATATATTTAAGCTTATTTTAAATTATTGTTACAACTATCAGTTTTATTTAAATTTTAGAATATGCTCAGTGGAGAGGATGAAATCACTAAACCGCTTCTGCTGATTGGATGATTCTGATTGATCAGTTCCTATTGGGTGACTGTATATCCTGCTGGACAGGATAATAGATCTAATATAATTCTTCTAATATAAACCATTCAACCAAGTCTATTAAACATTTTAAACTGAATTGATTCATTTCAAGGAGGTTTTCCTCTGTTTGTCTATAAAGACGCACTGGCATGTGCTCGAAATGTTTGAGCCTGTTGAATTGTTTCGTTTAGAAATAAAGAAATCTAAGATACCAGCTAAGGCAAGTGGAGTGGTTACATTCTTATCTGTATGTCATAGAGGACGTCCTTGCTGGCGTTTTGGTCGATTGATCACAAGTACACAAGGGAGACACATTCCCACTTACACCGGGTGTTTTAATCCGTCTCTTTTGTCCACTTTCAACCACTTCTGTCCTGATTTCTTCAAGGGGAGGTAAATGTATGTTTTGTTTTTTCAGAACTTTCCATATAATGAACAAAATAAACTCACGCCGTTTACGCGACCGGAGATAATTTTTCAATTCTGCTCTGTCTGTCATGGTACAAGTTGGGAGGACTCAAAGATGCAGGGTGAAAGGATTTCTTTACAATAATGAAAATAAAACAAACATACAAACCATTACTTATAAACTAAAGCAAACAAACCGGATGGACCGGTGATAACAGACACTGGGAACACATAGAATATAATAATAATAATAAACTTTATTTTATATAGCGCCTTTAAATGGGAATCTCAAAGCACTTTACATGCATATAAAATTAAAAGATACACAAAACAATAAAATCAATTAAAAAGTCAATGACGACAATGCGACACAGGACAGCAAACACACAGGGATTAAATAGGGAACACATGCGGAAGGTAACGAGTAGAAACAGCTGAGAACAAACAAGGGAACAAGACGGGCGGGGTTACACAATAACAAGACACGACAAAGGGGCGGAGTCAGAGTTCTGTCAACCAACACACTAGAAACCCAAACTGAAGTGACAGAACCCTGACACTGTCAGCCACATGATCACGCTGTACGCTGTTACAAAATCAGGAAGTATGTTTGGTTCGTTTTTTGCCTTCAAACTAAATTATTGTCTTCAGCCAACAAAGTTTAAATCCCGTCTGGCTAGCGCATCCCATAATGTTTACTTATTAGGTCAGCAGGCAGAGAGTAGAGGGTTATTGTGGCTTTTGTGGATGTTCAAACACATGAGCGTTTACTCTCCGAAAGCAATACGGTCAAATGTGTTTTCAACTACCTCTGGAAATGGTTGAAAGTGGACAAGCTCAAAACGTTTACACCTGGATTTAATGGCGTCCACTTGTGATCTGATCGTCCAAACGGATCCTAATACCAGGTGTAAACATGGACGGAGATTGTTTAAGATGAGGGGATCACCATGTTTCTCCATTGATGGCCATTGAAAATCAGCCGTGTCTTCTGAAAAAATAGTTCAATATGACAATTGCAAAAAGTATATACGGTATATTGTATCAGATGTTTTACCTTTTTTGACTGGCTGTGAAAAAAACCTAAAGTTTTTGAAAAGAGCTCCAATCCCATGAAGCATTGTGAATGGCAATCAAATTAAAAAGGTCCCCCTTGGTTTATGATAACCGTTTTGTTTTCCATAGCTGATGTTTGATGAGTAAAACGGCTCCCTGCTGCCGCTTCTTTCTCTGCTTGTTAACTGAACTCATTTTGATCCCAGTGGAAGCAGCTGTCGTAAACTCTCCGTTCTTGTTATTTATCTCACGCTCGCTCTCATCTCATCATTACTTTGTTCTTTTGGTCCTACTCTGTTTTCGGTGACCCCTTAATAACAGCCCGTTTTGACCTAAAATTAAATCATTGATTTTGCAATATCAGGTCATAAGTTATTCCTTTATTTTGTAATTTTTCTTAAATTGCTCCTGCGAAGCTGAGAAAATGGAATGTAGGGATATATGGAGAAAAAATGTATATAAATAAGATAAACTAAGTGAACAGAGAAATTTATTATAACTTTGGTTTGAGTGGAAATTGCAATGTTCCTGAAATATTACAAGTGTTTTATCATTTTCCTTTTATTCATCAAACATGTTTACTTGTGCATATTTTTTAACTGGTAATCCATTTTCTACTTTCCGTCCACTTTTGTAAAATCCCAACAAAAGCAAGTTTCCTTAGTGACATCAACCAGGAAGTGACATCATTGTGGTTGGCAAACATCAGTAAGTATTAGCAATGGAGATGATGAATTACATTTACATGCATGCATTTATCAGACGCTTTTATCCAAAACAAGAAACACATTGACAGTCTAATCAGTTCTTGCTTTCCCTGGGGAATTATGTGATGTTTTGTGGTATCAGTTGGTTTGTGTCACTCGAAAACATTCATGATGACCTTGAGTTAAATTTATTTTTGTTTTTATTTTTAAAGAGGGCAATGACTAACTTGAACTCCATTGTGTAAATACTCATGTTATAGTTAATCCAGTTGAAGTGCCTGATCTTGACCAGAGCATATGTCTGAAACTCTGCTATAACCTTTTATAGAAATACTTCCATAAATGACAAACACTCGTGTTCCTTACAGACCTGCCGAGTGCAAACGTCCCTGCAGTGACTTATGATTGGAAAAAGTCTATGTAACTGAAGGAACGGAGTGTTATAATGCTGATGATTTTCCTCATAACGCTGTTGTCTCAGACAGGGAACTGCCCCAGAGCTCTGGGTTTGATCCGATTCTTTGCGTCAGTTTTCGGTTACTCGACACTAATTGACAGGTGTGGTCAGGCATTGGTTTGCATATTCTGGCTCCAGTTTTCTGCAACCATGCCACGCTTGCCCATCATGCATCACTGCCAGACAGATGAGGTTGGCACTGATTCCTTCACTGACGTAAACCAGGCCAGAACACCCTTAAAACTACGTCAGTGGGGTTGCATGATACAGCTTAAACTTCAAATCAGAAAAGCTGATGGCAGAAGTGAGAGACCGCACATTTCGAATGCTTATATCTTCTAAATGCGAACTTTGTCATTGTTTTGAAGCACACCAGCTTCTAGATAACAGTAATGCTAACATAGTCAGACAAAAAAAAAAGATCTTGGCAAGCATGGTAGGTTATGTCTGACCTGAATACAAACAGTTGAGAAAGACAGCGCATGTGTACAGGATCAGTATACAGTAGTACCTCAAGATACGAAATGCTCAACTTACGAAAAATCCAAGTTACGAAAGCAAAGATGAATAATTTTACTGCTCTACATACGTAAAGTTTTTCAAGATACGAAAGGTTTCTGAAAGTCCGAGATTCGCCCCATAACAATTTTGAAACTCGCGCCACAATCTTAGTTATAGTAGACTCGCCACCATCCTCCTGCTCTCCCATTGGTTCCTGATGCTAGCCAAGCCATGAGATCCTTCTCTCTAATTGGACAGCATCCCTCCCATCATGCATCTTCTATAAGTACGTTATCTGCCGTTTGTCCTCCTCCTCCTCTGCCGCCACTTTCGGAGATAGCCTCACTCGAAAGGTAGGCTTCGACATTTTACGTTATTTCATTGTTTATCGGTCAATTTAGCTTTATTATGAAATTTAATGGGGTGTTTTTGGAGGGCTTGGAACGGATTAGCCATTTTACATGTAAAATGTGTTCCAAGATACGAAAAACTCATTATACGAAGGCCGCCTCGGAACGGATTAATTTTGTATCTCGAGGTATCACTGTATTAGATCCACTCTTAAAGTGACAGTAACCTAATATTCCTGCTGTCTGTTTATAATGTTAAACAACAAGGAAATCACTCACTACTTTTGACTGAATAACTTTTGTAACATTAATGAATCATCTTAATTTATGCAGTGAAACTTATATGCAATTTTATTTTACATTTTATTACTCAACTTTCGATTTCAGTACCTGAAAACTACTGTTAAATACCTGTTGTACTAACTACTGTTAGTTATTTTCTTTATTTTTATTTAACAGTAGTCATTTTCCCCTGAACATTTAGCTCATACCGAAAGCATGCTAAAAACCGAACAGTGAGTAATTTGAACCATTACACCCCTAGTTCAAATGTAATTGTTTATTGTTCAGTGGTAAAAGATTTTCCTTTTTACGCAAGACATTTCTTTAATTGTATAGTTGTATAGTCCTGTCATTAATTACACACCCTCGCCTCAGTTTTATAAAAAAAAAAAAGAAAAGTGGATAGTAATGTTTTTGTCCATAAAGTGGTAAATTATGTTTTTTTGCACAAAGCAAGCCCTCACGTCACCGGATTACTTTAATAACATCTTTACTTGCTCTCTGGGGCTTGAGTGGTAGTTGCACAGACTTTCAATGGAAGGACAGAAATCTCTCAAATTTCATTAAAAATATCATAATTTGTGTTCTGGAGATTTAACAAAAGTCTTACAGGTTTGGAATGATGAGGGTGAACAACAGAATTTGAGAACAGAACTATCCCTTTAATGCTAACAGTGAGATTTTTTTTTTTTTATATATATAAGTAAAAGTATAGTTTTTCATTGTTCACTGTTGAAAGATTTCGCTTTTTGCGTGAGCCGTTCCTTTCTTCTGCATGATCCGTGGAACCCATTCCTCTGTTTTTTCCAAACTGCTGTCCTGCAGAAGAAAAGGCTTTCCTACAGTCTGGATATGGTATGATAAATGAGCACACATTTGGCAGCTCTGCGCACTTGGACTTCATTAAACGTCATCAGAATGTGGCTGTGAGCTCAAGCTCAAGCGTCTCTGGCCAGGACTCAAATCCTGTGAGGAAGAACGTGAAGATCTCAACTCCCTCACCCTCTGTCACAGATCCTCCTGGCGCGTGTCCACGCATGGGATCCGCTATTTAAACGGGACTCTGCTGACAAACCCACTCCATTCCAGAGAGACTTGAATAAAAGCGTGAAACGGGCTGACGTGCTCCAGGGTGAAACATCCCGGTGAGTAACTACTGTGTTCTCCTTTCAGGACTTTATGCATTACAGCTGCGAGGGAATATGTGCTTAATGTGTCGCTACTTCATGCTCTTGAAAATATACACACATATTGTAAGTCATGTTTAAATATGCAAGGATAGTGAAAAGTTGAACCATTATGTATGGAAGTTCAACATCCAAGTTGAACCTTTGATGTCAGGAAGTGATTTTATTTTTTCTTACTGGTTTTAGAGTTTTCTTTTATTTATTTAGATTCCCTGGAACAAATACAACCATTTGGTTTGTTTCTGATCCAGTGTTAGTCTTAATAACCAGCTTTTCTCTTACTGATATGTTTATATATTGCATGTATATGTGTGTATTTATACACTTGTGTATAAATATTCATATATGTGTGTGTATGTATGTGCATACATGTTACACACATATACATGCAATATATAAACATATGTATTTTTATACACTGTGCGTGTATGTATGTATGTATATATATATGTATATATGTATGTATATGTATGTATATGTATATATATGTATGTATATGTATGTATATGTATATATATGTGTATATATATGTATATGTATATATGTGTGTATATATAATGTATATATGTATATGTGTTTGTGTGTGTCTGTGTGTGTCTTCATCTTCTCCTCATTATTAGGCCTATTATTTTTGTTCATGTCACTTAAAGGATGTTGTATTAACATTTCTCTAATATGTTTTCTTTCAGGTAACTCTGTTCCTGTTGCTGTCGTAATGGAGTTGGCGCACAACGCCTCCGCGCTTTCATCGCATCAGACCGGCAGAATCTCCTCGCCCGGCGGAAGCGACAGTAACGCGTACCTGTACATCGTCATCGTCGTGTCCTTCTACGGAGTCTTCCTCATTGGGATCATGCTCGGTTACCTGCGCACCAAACGGCGCGAGAAGAGACGCTCGAACCCGTTCAGGCGGCTTATGCACGAGGAGGAGCAGCGCGAGTGGGGCGCGAGCCAGAAGAAGAACAGTCTCAGCCTGCCCGCGTTTCCCGCGCTGCGCTCCACGCCGGTTCCGTTCATGCTGACTAACGGCCGCGCGCCTCTGGCATGCGCGCTTTGCTCGGTGGAGCAGAGCAGCGCGAGCTCCCTCAGCTCTGTCGCGGACGTGCGCTTCGCCATCGAGGAGGAGTCGGACAGCGGCGGACACGAGGATCCGCAGAAAACGGGCAGAGACGGAGAGTCCCGCGAAAACGTCAAAGACGCGCTCTGAGGTTCCCGCTGTAAAAAAAAAAAAAAAAAAAAAAAAACGTTCAGATTGCAACCGAAGTTCCCGCCAAAAATAACCGCCACAGTTTATGATACTACAAATAAACCTGTTTGAAGGTGGTTCCAGCCACCGTTGTAAAACAAGAATAAATTGAACTTTTCTGAAAGATTCATGTACTGTTTTAAGAATATCTTGTGTCGCTTCATTCTGGGTTTGCGGTAGTAAGTAACTGTAGTGATATGGCAGGAACTGGTTACCAAAGTTCTTGGCGGGAAATACGAACTTTCGTGCCAGAAACATACTTTTACACAAAAAGCGTGAAAACGTTCGGTCGACTGCATTGCTGCATTAATGGTTGTACAATAGTAACATTGTGCACTTTTTGCAGTGTTGTGGTTCTAGACTTTACTACTCTTTGTTGCATTGCCAGCTTGCCTTGCATGTCACTGGAAACTATCCTTGAAAATATCCATACATATGCGACTTTTGAGTTATCTTCAAGCCTGGAAAGGAAATTTAAAGGGATAGTTCGCCAAAAATCGAAAATTGTCATCATTTACATTGTTCTGTTGAACACAAAAGAAGATAGTTTAAAGAATGGTGGAAATAGCACACATTGTTTTCCTTCTATTGAAGTCAATGGTTTACCGTCAACTGCCTGGTTACCTACATTCTTTCAAATTTCTTTAGTATTTAACAGAAGAAAGAAACTCATACAGGTTTGGAACCACTTGAGTGTAAGTAATGACCTAATTTTCATTTTTTGGGTCAAGTATCGCTTTAACTGCAGAAAGAGACTGATCATGCTAATGCTCTATAGCGCCCCTTGCGGCAACACTGAATACAACACGAACTTGCAAAATGAATTGGATTGGATTTTATTTGATCTTGGAATACAATGGCACGGGAAATTGAACTTGTTACTCGAAGGGTCTTTCTTCATGTATTTGTGTAAAGTATGTTTCAGTCCTTAAATGCAAACAGTGCGATAAGCCTGGAATCACTTGAAAAAAAAAGCTTTAAAAATAATTTTACTTACTAAAGCCTAAATCAACCACCACACAGAAGTGTAAAATGATTTTATGTTTTTTTTAAATCGTTTGTAAAATGATCTGTATATATTGTTCTACATGCACGGATGTCTATTTAAATTTGACTTTATTTGAATGTTATTTTGTGTAAACTAAATAAAATGTTCCTAATGTGAAGGTTTTTTCCTATTTATGTTTCCACTTACCGATTCTTTCCACTTGGGGGAGTCAAAGTCCGCAAGGAATCTTTCCCAGACTCCTAACAAATGTCATTGAAACATTTAAACTCATTTGTTTTGTAGATGATATGCATCCAGACGTTCTGAAGCCCTTTTTCAAGATTGTGCGAGACCTCTTGGCGTCATTGTAAAGATAGAGATCTTTCAAGCATCCACTCCTGAAACATTTGTCATCCCACGAATCCCCTTGAGAATGGGCTGGTGTTCACTCTGGGACAAAGGGGGTTTTGTTACATTCACGATTGTTGCTTCAACATAGCGCACAGCATGATTATAAAAACCCAGATCCTTCATCATATCCATCAGTCTTTATTGTCCTAATGAAATGACATCACATGCACAAGTGTCAGCGACCCGTCTTCCGCCCCAGGGAGTGCAGTGGAAAGTTCTCGCATGTTTTCCGTCTGAGTGGATCTTTTCCAATAAAAATTTCCTCAGGTCATCTGATGTGAGTTGCACACAGTATTAGCAAAGTTTGGGAAGAAAACTATTCTTTGACACCAATATCACCTCAAAAGAGAGATGACCTGTTGGCCTCGCTCCTTTTCAAAGTGATAAGTAAAGCTAAATAAAGTGAAAACCGGCTGTTTCGTTTTATCTTTACAGTTACATAAAAGACTCCTGAACAAAACACCGCATGTGAATAATTTACTAAATCATTTTGGCTCCATCAACAATCATGAATTATAAACCAAGTCGTGGAAATCAGATTCAGGTCTCTTTAATCTGAAGACAAAATCCATTCTGTTTATGTTACAGTCTTATACTCCCAAATAGATGAATTTTGATTAAATGGTTGAACTGTGTGAAAGACAAAAGAGAGGTTAGTGTGACTCATACTCCCTGTAGAGGAAATGAAAAGCTCAGCCTCCCTCGCTCTGTTAGTCTGGAACATCTACTGATGTAATGGGAGAAATCAGGATCAGTTTTATCATTTCTTATCCAACAGTAAATGTTATATTGGTCATGGGGCAGCAGTAAAGCACGTGCATGTGTGTGTTGTTTTTTTCCTAACACATATTCGACACAATCTTCTGACTCTGAATTCAATGAAATGGAAAGAGGATTTCAACAATCAATCACAGCAAAGGACTGTAAAAGTCCTCCATTAACAACAAGCCTTCTGAACTCGTATGATCACTGAAATTTAAGTTATTTACTGAAAACGTTGCTATCATATCGCTCAAATCTCATTCACACGCCCTCAACGCCTCGTTCAGTCTCAATGCAAATGACTTTTCACAACTTAAAAGGATGATTCACCCAAAAATGGAAATTCTGTCATTAATTACTCACCCGGATATCGTTCCAATCCCCAATCTTCAGATGAACAGATCATCCTCTGTCGCTCCATTGACAATCTACGCAACTACCAATTTCAAGCCAAAGAAAGACAACGCATATGTGTTGTGTTACTGCGAGAACAGACATTGTTGCATGAATGAGCATTGGATATTAATATTTTGTAAATAAAGCTGTAAATTATGTTTCACATGGATTACTCTAATGGTGTCTTTACTACCTATTTCTCAATCAATATCTGACTCTGTTACTGAAATGTAAGTTATTTTTGATGTTGTGATATTTCTCAAACTAAGCCTATTGCCCATAATCACAATTTGATTAAATTTTTGGAGCTTAACCAAAAACATGACCCCATTTAAAGTCATTGTAAGCAATGTAACTCAAAAAGAGATTAACACAAAAGAACGCAAGGAAATCATTTGGGCTTAATTGCTTTAGTTAAATAG
>JAWRVZ010000348.1:232500-250000 GCA_037043235.1 Rhodeus uyekii | reverse complement strand
TACAAAGAATGGTGTGAAAAGGGAAACACATCCAGTTTGCGGCAGTCCTGTGGGAGAAAATGCCTTGTTGATGATAGAGGTCAAAGGAGAATGGGCCGACTGATTCAAACTGATAGAAGAGCAACTTTGACTGAAATAACCACTCGTTACAACCGAGGTTTGCAGCAAAGCATTTGTGAAGCCCCAACCTTGAGGCGGATGGGCTACAACAGCAGAAGACCCCACCGGGTACCACTCATCTCCACTACAAATAGGAAAAAGATGCACAATTTGCACAAACTCACCAAAATTGGACAGTTGAAGACTGGAAAAATGTTGCCTGGATGATGAGTCTCGATTTCTGTTGAGACATTCAGATGGTAGAGTCAGAATTTGGCGTAAACAGAATGAGAACATGGATCCATCATGCCTTGTTACCACTGTGCAGGCTGGTGGTGGTGGTGTAATGGTGTGGGGATGTTTTCTTGGCACACTTTAGGCCCCTTAGGGCCAATTGGGCATCGTTTAAATGCCACGGCCTACCTGAGCATTGTTTCTGACCATTTCCATCCCTTCATGACCACCATGTACCCATCCTCTGATGCTGCTTCCAGCAAGATAATGCACCATGTCACAAAGCTCGAATCATTTCAAATTGGGTTCTTGAACATGACAATGAGTTCACTGCACTAAAATGGCCCCACAGTCCCCAGATCTCAACCCAATAGAGCATCTTTGGGATGTGGTGGAACGGGAGCTTCGTGCCCTGGATGTGCATCCCACAAATCTCCATCAACTGCAAGATGCTCCTGTCAATATAGTCAACATTTCTAAAGAATGCTTTCAGCACCTTGTTGCATCAATGCCACGTAGAATTAAGGCAGTTCATAAGGTGAAAGGGGGTCAAACACAGTACTAGTGTGTGTTCCTAATAATCCTTTAGGTAAGTGTGTATAAGCATGGCACAGGGTAAAAATCAAATCTGTTCTGAGCATTTTCACTCAACATATTAGCGACACATATTAACATTAATATATGACACATATTATTATTAAAGTGTGTGAGGCTGATTTTCCGCTGCACAGATTGTCTTGCAGTAATACTGAAATCATCTTGATGGAGCCGCCAGTGAAACGACACAGATTAGCTCGGGGGTTGGTAAACAACTCCAAACTTTATTGTGAAAATCTAAATCTTCTTTAATTAATTCCATATTTGCTTTTTGCCAAATGCTGTCTAAATATATGAGAAATTCTGTTAAGCTGAATGAAAAGGCTTATGTTGTTTGTGTTAGTGTGTGTGTGGGGGCACAGATAGTGCCAAAATGGACACGCTTGAAAAGACCGATTGGTGCAATGGTCGATGACTCACCGGTTGAAAGTATTTTTAGCATCCACACACACACACACACACACAAACACACAACGAGGTAGACTTAGCAGGGGGGGAAATCTAATTTCTCTGTCAAAAACATGAACAAATACACTTGCAGAAACAATAACCGATGGATGGATGGATGGATGGATGGATGGATGGATGGATGGATGGATGGATGGATGGAATTATGACTCAGTATTCACTTATGCAAGTAAAAAATAAACATTAATGTCAAGTAAGAATGATACATTAAGGAAAGTTGCAATTTTTCGAAAAGTATTTGATCAAATTAATTGTGTAATAAGTTCAGTTAATCTCTGTAAATTGGAAGCGCAGCTGGCATGGGTACAGATGTTGACAGCTGGTGTTGCCAGGGGTTTAGCTGACTGACACCTGCATCAGTCCCACTGATGTTGCCACCCCCCTTTGTTACCATGACAACCAGAACACTGCAAAATGTGTTTTCGTCATGTTTGTTACCTATTGATTTTGAATCAGAGCAAGGAAGTTTCTCAAAGACAAGGTGTGTGTATAATCAATACACAGAGTTATTAAAGCTGTATGTCTTTATATGATGTGTGTGTGTGTGTGTGTGTGTGGTTCCTTGCTGTGAACAAAACCTTTAGGGAAATGATCTACTTTAACCTGAGAGAGAGACAAAGAGTGTGTGTGTGTGTGTGTGTGTGTGTGTGTGTGTGTGTGTGTGTGTGTGTGTGTGTGTGTGTGTGTGTGTGTGTGTGTGTGTGTGTGTGTGTGTGTGTGTGTGTGTGTGTGTGTGTGTGTGTGTGTGTGTGTGTGTGTGTGTGAAAAGAAAATTAAGTGACTTATTGGACTGAAACAACACAAAAACAAAGTAAACTTGAATGTTATTTAGCCCTGATCAGAGAATAAACAACAGCAGAACACTAGAGCACAGTAAAAGACAGAAAAATAATAAAAATCATGAGAATTATATACAAAACTGTGAATAACTTACCCTACCTTCATAAAATGAGTACCAACTGTGTAGAAATAACCTAACATCAACCCAAAACATCCTAACTGCATAGCAACACCCTAGCAACCATCTTCAACTGCATAGCAACACCCTAGAAACCATCTACAACATGACAGTGAGTTTTGCTCATGCAAACATTACTCAGTCATTTAGTTTGGTTTGTCATTGTCCCTTCGCACTTGCATATCCTTCTTTTTCCATGTTCATTTTCTCTTTCTCCCATTAAAGTTGATTTACATTCAGCCACACACACACCTGACCTTTGAGTCGTCGCTGGCAGCACTCTTCTATCGTCTCATCCTCTTTCTCTCTCTCTGTCAGACTGATGTTCTCTTGTCTCCGCTCTCTGTGGGCTCCTCCCAGTGTCCAGAGATTAGCTGTCAATCACAGGCTCTTGAGAGGTCAGGAGTGCGTCATCAGCGTCTGCATCTGTGGACACTTCAATCACAGCTCAGTTTTATGGCTCTTCTTCTCCGTTTCTGATCCCTGAAGCAACGGATGGTCTTCTTAACATCTGCTTATCTCTCTCAGAGTCTTTCTTTCTTTGTCTTTTCTGCTCTGCTGAGGTGAGATAATGAAACGCGACCTTGTTACGAGAGGCAATTGTACGGCATCAAAGAGAAGCTATCTGAGAGATCCCCAGGACATTATGCCTTAATAACATTTTTCACCACTTTGTGCACTTAATGTCATTGACTTTCACGTATCTTAAAGCAAAGACGACTTTCGGGTAATCAAATCAAACCACATAAATGAATTATAGGAATAGTTTGCACACAAATTAAAATGTAATTGTTTACTCACCCTCATTTTAATCCAAACTTGTATATGTTGTTTTTCTTCTGCGTCTTGGCTGCTCTTTTCCATTGTAGGGGAATTACAGTTAAGCCCCGAGGACCAGATATAATTTTAGTGAAGTTTAGTTTGCAGCTTCATCAGCAGAAGCTTCAGGTCTCACAATGAGTTCGTAGGTTCGTAGGCCGCCCCACATACAATAACATTGTTACAGCAATTATACTCTAACAGAAGCTACTAACTACGTCAATGATGACGGTTATATTATTCTGATTGGCTAAGAAAGAAAGAAAGATAAATAAAACTAGTAATCTTCAACACAAGAGCAGACAGTCTGAAGAATATCTTCGTTGATCACATGGGTGACGGGTTTGTGACGTGGCTTGACGAGAACAAGTCATTCTGTCTTCTGATGGTGCCAGTTAATCACCTCACCAATACAGACCATATTAACGCACACACACAGACACACACACACACAGCTTCGCAGGCTCAGGCTCAGGCTCCAACTATCAACAGAGAGACTCTCAAAACATTCTGATAACATGTTCTATCTGTTGAGAAGTCTAGACAATATTCATCCTTACTCTATGGAAAACTACAGAAAAGCAAAGAAAGGCTTTAAGTAATAAGTGGTTACATAGGTGAAGTAGACTGAAGTGTACAAATAAGGAAAAGAAAAGAATATATATATATATATATATTACACACACACAAAATAAGAAATATATACAATATATACAAACGGCAATTGATTTCCGAATGGTCTCTATCACCATACAATAAAAGTGAGTTTTAAACTCCAAAATGGACAAATATAATAGGCCATTTCGAAGCCATAATTTTGGTGAAGACTAAAACTTAAAATGAAACCGTATTGCAGCTCTCAGATTTAATTTACGTTTGTGTACATTGAAATATGGTCAGATTTGAATGAACCAAGTTACTTTTTTCCCACCTTTTGGGTGAACTAGATGTCCAAAAGCAATGGAGAGAAACATTTTGAAAGAGCTATATTTTGAATCTCATGATTTTCATCCCTTAAAATGCCCGTAAATGTATTTTTTTCCTCTCTGACGTGACGTACGTGCATTTTCCTCATAGCTTCTGAACCGATTAAACATCCATAATCTCAGACAGGAAGCTACTTTGCTTTTAATGACCGCGTAGGAGGCATCATGGGATATGGAGTCCATTTCAACAATGAAACGGATGGAAATATTGGTTAATAATTGAGATGAAGGGGAAGAAGAGAGAAAGACAGCACAAACGAGACACGCACAGGACTCGTTGGCTCAGATCAGAGCGATGATCTGCAGTTGTGTGTGTGTGTTGCGGAGGGGAAGTAATTAAATTGTAATGCATGTTGATCTGTTTAGAGTCCCTCAACAGGCTGCTGCACTTTCCTCAAGACACTGAAATCAACGACCTTCACTCACACACACGTACATGAACCAACTATACAACACAAGACAGCAGAGGGAGAGGACGAGAGAGACAGGAGGAAGTAACTAGAACACAAGAGGCCTATAGGTGACTGTTGACACACAAAACCTCTGTTGAGTTTAAAGAGACAAACACAATTATTTAAAAACTAGCTCTCACAAACATCTCAGAGAGTCTATCTGATGTGTGTTTACATCTAGAAGACGTATTTTTTAGAGAGTTTGTTCATCTGCAATACGTCTCTAGGACGTTTCCTGTCAGAAGTTATATAAACATTTAGAAAATGTCTTTAAGATGTTTATGATTGAGAATGGATGTAAAACTGACATCTTAAAGATGTTTGTAAACAGCAGATGCTTTCCAGATCTTTAACAGACGTCTTGAAGACGTATGTGTGACGCCTCATAAAATCCCCAAAATAAGCTGCATAACAGATAAGTGGGAAAAGGCCTACAGTTGTGGACATTATTGCAAAATAAAAAACAATCAGGAATTTATTTAGCTATATGCTAATCATTATCTGACCAAACGTTAACCTGATTGTTACATAGCTTTTCGCTGGCCTGCCTTTTATCGCAAATTACATAAAAGCATCGTGTTGTAGCAAGACGAACAATGTTTTGTTAGTATGTGATTTAACTGGTGTTCCTGGCTGTTTCTCAATATGTGTTGTTAAGCGTCCTTGTGTTCTCGTACTGTCGTCGTCGTCATCATCATCATCATCCTCAGCGCTCTTGTAGACCTTATTCAGAGTGGCGCCATGACAGGTATTGAAAGAGAGGCTGTGAGAGATAGATCACCTATAATTTTCCACAGCTGATTTTTTGGGAGATTTTGTTTACTGAAATTTCTTGAAAAGATGTTGTTTTTGAAGCAGAACAATTGAAAAACAGCACAACCCACTGAAGAGATGCATATCTATCCCTCACAGCCTCGCTTTCATTCCCGTTAAACGGCGCTGATGAGAATAAGGCATGTGGACAACATTAGGAAATCGGACCGCTGATGGCTGATTGGCCAATCAGAATAGAGCATTTCAGAACGCAAAACAGAAAAGAACGAATAACTTGATCGGAACAAGTTCGTTCAAAAGTGTAACAATGTTCAACGTTCAGGGAGGAAGGAGGCGGGAACCGACAGACGTTTAAAGACTTTAATAACCAAAATAAACCATAAATCCAAAATAAACATAATGGCGGCAGTTCCGCACGGACAAAACAACATAAATCCAGACCTGGTCCTCTCTCGCTTTCACTGTCGTCGCTCCTCCTTTTATGCCTCCGCTCCTCCGTAAGACGAGAGACACCGGTGGCTCGCAGGTGACGCTCATTCTCAATCACGCCACCGGCTCTCATGGCGCTCTCACGGCCCCTCGACCCCACCCTGCTCGCCACAAAAAGCTTGTGCATAAAAACAAAAGACTGCAACAACAGCCACTGCTGCTTTAATGAATCAATCACTTACTGTAGCCAATGAACAGGAGCATTTGTGAAACTTTGGTATTTACATCTAAATATCATAGTTTTGCACAAACATATGAGCACAACTGGAAATACACACAGTTTTACCCCAAAGGAAATAGCTGCTTTTCTGGCATCTCTCTCATAGGAACACAACACTGTTCGCTCTGATAGAGCGGAAATGTTTTGCGTGTGTCTCAGAGTGGGAGGCACGGTTTGATGCCCAGATACAACTGAGGATTCGCTGAAAATTAGGAGAACATTCAGCGCTGTGGGCCATGGGAACACAGACAGCAAGAAAGGAGTGATGTATGACAGATAAACAAACACAATCTGCCTCAAATATACACAGAAACTAAATCTTAATGTTTATCATGTTCTCAATCTCTGCACAAATGATATGAATGATGCCTCTCATTGTTTCATGAGAACATAAACTGTAAATACCTGACATTGATTTCAGGGTGTTCCTGTGATCTTTCATGCTTTGAGCTGTGTTTTGTCAACTTAAATGGGTTTATTTTCCTACCTCAAGCACTGCACAGGGAAATAAACACGGGAAGACACGTCACACTGAGATGAGTGGCCGCTGAAAGATTGCACACGCACAAGTGTGTGACCTCCTGTGAAGGATCCTTCTGAGAAAACAACTGGCAGGATTAAATAACAACAGACAGTAAGCTACTTTGAATCATTCTGTCGGTGGCTGTTAGGTGCGCACAATGTACAACCGTATGGGAAAGATATGGATTGATGCATTGCTGTGGCAGTTCCCTTTTAAGAATAAATGAAACTATCAACCACATTGACTACTGTAATTTCAACTCATTGAGATTTTGGCATTATAATGTGTTATAAAGAGATTAGTCAAACTAATCCATATAGATTGAATGGTTTAATCTTTAATCTGAAGAGACTTCAATGAATAGGATGGATTAATTCAATTTAGTCACTTTTATTCACATGTAAGTATTCATCATCTCACATCAGTTGTGGTAAACAGAAGATCAAGCATGTCTGATGATGTATGAGATCCAATGAGGTTCGTTTTCGTGTTACGCATCACGTTTGAGCTTCAGCAAGAACCAATGAGGTTCATTCTCGTGTTACGCATCACGTTTGAGCTTCAGCAAGAACCAATGAGGTTCGTTCTCGTGTTACGCATCACGTTTGAGCTTCAGCAAGAACCAATGAGGTTCGTTCTCGTGTTACGCATCACGTTTGAGCTTCAGCAAGAGCCAATGAGGTTCGTTCTCGTGTTACGCATCACGTTTGAGCTTCAACAAGAACCAATGAGGTTCATTCTCGTGTTACGCGTCACGTTTGAGCTTCAGCAAGAACCAATGAGGTTCGTTCTCGTGTTACGCGTCACGTTTGAGCTTCAGCAAGAACCAATGAGGTTCATTCTCATGTTACGCATCACGTTTGAGTTTCAGCAAGAGCCAATGAGGTTCGTTCTCGTGTTACGCATCACGTTTGAGATTCAACAAGAGCCAATGAGGTTCGTTCTCGTGTTACGCATCACGTTTGAGCTTCAGCAAGAGCCAATGAGGTTCATTCTCGTGTTACGCATCACGTTTGAGATTCAACAAGAGCCAATGAGGTTCATTCTCGTGTTACGCGTCACGTTTGAGCTTCAGCAAGAGCCAATGAGGTTCATTCTCGTGTTACGCATCACGTTTGAGATTCAACAAGAGCCAATGAGGTTCATTCTCGTGTTACGCATCACATTTGAGCTTCAGCAAGAGCCAATGAGGTTCATTCTCGTGTTACGCATCACATTTGAGATTCAACAAGAGCCAATGAGGTTCATTCTCGTGTTACGCATCACATTTGAGCTTCAGCAAGAGCCAATGAGGTTCGTTCTCGTGTTACGCATCACGTTTGAGCTTCAGCAAGAGCCAATGAGGTTCGTTCTCGTGTTACGCATCACGTTTGAGCTTCAGCAAGAGCCAATGAGGTTCGTTCTCGTGTTACGCATCACGTTTGAGCTTCAACAAGAGCCAATGAGGTTCGTTCTCGTGTTACGCATCACGTTTGAGATTCAACAAGAGCCAATGAGGTTCATTCTCGTGTTACGCGTCACGTTTGAGCTTCAGCAAGAGCCAATGAGGTTCGTTCTCGTGTTACGCATCACGTTTGAGCTTCAACAAGAGCCAATGAGGTTCGTTCTCGTGTTACGCGTCACGTTTGAGATTCAACAAGAGCCAATGAGGTTCATTCTCGTGTTACGCGTCACGTTTGAGCTTCAGCAAGAGCCAATGAGGTTCATTCTCGTGTTACGCATCACGTTTGAGATTCAACAAGAGCCAATGAGGTTCATTCTCGTGTTACGCATCACATTTGAGCTTCAGCAAGAGCCAATGAGGTTCATTCTCGTGTTACGCATCACATTTGAGATTCAACAAGAGCCAATGAGGTTCATTCTCGTGTTACGCATCACATTTGAGCTTCAGCAAGAGCCAATGAGGTTCGTTCTCGTGTTACGCATCACGTTTGAGCTTCAGCAAGAGCCAATGAGGTTCGTTCTCGTGTTACGCATCACGTTTGAGCTTCAGCAAGAGCCAATGAGGTTCGTTCTCGTGTTACGCATCACGTTTGAGCTTCAGCAAGAGCCAATGAGGTTCGTTCTCGTGTTACGCATCACGTTTGAGCTTCAGCAAGAGCCAATGAGGTTCATTCTCGTGTTACGCATCACGTTTGAGATTCAACAAGAGCCAATGAGGTTCATTCTCGTGTTACGCATCACGTTTGAGATTCAACAAGAGCCAATGAGGTTCATTCTCGTGTTACGCATCACATTTGAGCTTCAGCAAGAACCAATGAGGTTCATTCTCGTGTTACGCATCACGTTTGAGCTTCAGCAAGAGCCAATGAGGTTCATTCTCCTGTTACGCATCACGTTTGAGCTTCAGCAAGAGCCAATGAGGTTCATTCTCGTGTTACGCATCACGTTTGAGATTCAACAAGAGCCAATGAGGTTCATTCTCGTGTTACGCATCACGTTTGAGATTCAACAAGAGCCAATGAGGTTCATTCTCGTGTTACGCATCACATTTGAGCTTCAGCAAGAGCCAATGAGGTTCATTCTCATGTTACGCATCACGTTTGAGCTTCAGCAAGAGCCAATGAGGTTCATTCTCGTGTTACGCATCACGTTTGAGATTCAACAAGAGCCAATGAGGTTCAGTCTCGTGTTACGCATCACGTTTGAGCTTCAGCAAGAACCAATGAGGTTCGTTCTCGTGTTACGCATCACGTTTGAGCTTCAGCAAGAGCCAATGAGGTTAATTCTCGTGTTACGCATCACGTTTGAGCTTCAGCAAGAGCCAATGAGGTTCATTCTCGTGTTACGCATCACGTTTGAGCTTCAGCAAGAGCCAATGAGGTTCATTCTCGTGTTACGCATCACGTTTGAGATTCAACAAGAGCCAATGAGGTTCATTCTCGTGTTACGCATCACGTTTGAGCTTCAGCAAGAACCAATGAGGTTCGTTCTCGTGTTACGCATCACGTTTGAGCTTCAGCAAGAGCCAATGAGGTTCATTCTCGTGTTACGCGTCACGTTTGAGCTTCAGCAAGAGCCAATGAGGTTCATTCTCGTGTTACGCATCACGTTTGAGCTTCAGCAAGAGCCAATGAGGTTCATTCTCGTGTTACGCATCACGTTTGAGCTTCAGCAAGAGCCAATGAGGTTCATTCTCGTGTTACGCATCACGTTTGAGCTTCAGCAAGACCAATGAGGTCAAGAGAATCAAGCAAGTATGGTTGAGCTTTTTTATGTTCACTGATCAATGTTTATATATGAATATTTGTTTATGAACTTTTTAAAGCACTGAAATGGTAGTTGCATGTGGAGGGGCAGAAAGCTCTCAGACCTCATTAAAATGATCGTCATTTAGTTCCGACGATTAACAAAAGTCTTATGGGTTTGGAAGGACATGAGGGTGAGTAATTAATGAAAGAACCTTATCTTAAGACAACATCCATCTGTTGGCAGTACTTTCAAAACAGTGAGTATTTAACATTTATTCCGAAACAAAGCTTTGCCTCATCCACTCAACTTCAAGAGTATTTCTGTTAATGCAATTCAACAGCAATCAACAGAATGTTTAATTCTTTAATGTATTTTACTTCTCTGGAGATTTTCTTCTGTGCCTCTCAATAGGAAATTTAACCTTTTTTGCAGGATGCCATAAAGCCCAAGTTTTCTTTGGTTTTATTTGATTTGATTTGTTAAGAAACATCAGCTTTTACTACACTAATATTGGTGTCAATATATCTGCCTGTTATTTTATTTTGTTGCATTCTATCAAGCTTTGTGCATATATCAGCGTGTATAAAAAAACTAATGCAATTCATACCAGTCACAAGATTCTTATCTCTTGTTCTTCCTTCAAACAATGGAAAATGCACAACAAAATGTCATGAAAACAAAGTTTCCATTGTGAGATTTGCATGCTTGCATGCATGCATTTGTCTGCTTAAAACTTTAAAGAGATCCTATTATGTTTTTTTCCATTTTTGGTGTAATAGTCCTGTTTGAGCGTGAAAAAGCTCCAGTTCTTCTCTATATCAGTGTCAGTGTTTCTGAACTCCTGAAACGCCTGCGTTGTAGTTCATCCGGGAACAAACACGTCACGTCATGTCAAATAATTCTTGCCCAAGGCACACACTAAATGAAGAAACGGGGCCTGGTTGAGTAAGTTAGTTAGCAGAGTATTGAAACTCGTAATTATGTTACTCCAAACACACTTGAAGTGCTCGACCAATCACAACACAATAATCCAGCCGACCAATCAGAGCTCATTGTGCTTTTCAGAAGTATCCCCCAAAACAAATCTAAGACAGCAAAAAAGCATAATATGGCCTTTAAAAATTTGTCATGGAAGTCAAATTATGCCTTAGACTTCTTCCACCTAGTAAGCAGATGAATATATAAAGCAACACCCCAACTCGAGGCCATCTGTGTGTGTGTGTGTGTGTGTGTGTGTGTGTGTGTGTGTGTGTGTGTGTGTGTGTGTGTGTTTTGATGCTTTGTGCTTCTCTTACATCCTTCATCTTCTAAAATGTGAATCCTCTAAAATGTGATTTGTCCTCTAAAATATTCAATGCATCCGTCACACTGTATTCAGAATCAGCCGGAAGAGAACAAACTGCTTTTAGCCCATGTACACACTTGCATAACAAAAGAGGTAAATGGAGCACACACACACACACACACAGGATGTCAACATGAATTGTTTACTGAAGCCATAATGTGTGGGACACAGATGAAAATAAAGATGCAGTAACAATGGTGCACCTGCTCTCTCTCTCACACACACACACACACACACACACACACACACACACACACATCTGAATAGAGATGCTGAAGCAAGACCTGATACCATAAAAGGATGAAAGTAAATGCTTGATTATAGTTGTGGCACAATCAGCATAATCACACTGAACTCTGCGTGTGTGTACAGTCTGATTCAACAGCTGTTGTGAATGGTAGTCGGCCACCCACAGCAAGAGTGGATTTCTGAATGAAAGCGTCTCCCTCCTACCGGCTCCTGACACACTGCCAAACACACACTCATTTCAGAAAATGAGCTGCCAGGCAGCCACACACAACCAGAGCCAACGGCGAACCCTGTCCCACGCGTCACATCCCATCAAAACACACGCTGTCAGACAACTCCATCCTGTCTTACTCTCCGTCTCACGCCTCTCATCCCTCTCCCCTCCTCTGCGGCTTTCCGCTGGTGACTCATCGCTTGCCAGACGCTTTACAGATGAAGTGAAATCAACATGACCAGAAGCCCTCGGCCACACACCGAAAACAGACGTCTGTGTCCACGTGAGAGAGAGACAGAGCGAGATGGCTTACCGTACTGCTCATTTTCAAAATGCGTAAAAGGATTAAATTGCTCTTTTGGCACAAAAGCAGCTACAGTGTTCCCCATGATCAAATAAAAGACGAGCTAACGAGATCTCCCAAGAGCATTTTAGAAAGCAAAGTACCATCGCTCTTCACTATTATCATAATATCACAATAAAACTGGAGAGCCTCCACTTCACGTGATAAGAGGAGGTCATACTGAATGGTTTTCCTGTAGCTCAACCAGAAGAGCATTGGTGCTTACAACACTAAGCTCATGGGTTCGATCTTAGATCCCTGATTCAATATGTTCCTTGATGCAATTTATCCTCGTTTTGGATAAAAGCGTCTGCCAAATGCATAAATGTACAATGTAAATGGGTTCCAGGGGCCCTTTGCCACTGAAAGAGATTGTTAGGAGTTTCTTTACAAACAAAATAAACCTAAATATACTCATGCTACACTGAACAAAGTTCCAACACAGTACCATTTAATGTAAGCTTAATTGATTTTAAAGGAAAAATCAAAGTGAAGCCAAAGTTTGTTCATCGCACTTACCATGTTAAACTTAATTACTGAAGATGATGATGATGGTGAAAATAGGGGAATTGTTATGAGGGATCACCCATCTCTTGATGCAACAAACAAACTGAATAATAAGACGAATTCAATGCATAAAACCATTAATTTTGAGGGGTTTTTTGTAAATAAACAACCTTGAATTACCTAGAGTGCATGTGCGTGCGTGTGTGTGTGTGTTGCATGCATGCATGTGTGTGTGGCCGGTTTTGCGTATGTTGTTTCAGTGACGCACGAATCAGGTGGCGCCTCTTATAACGGGCGGAGCTGTCCGCGGTGCTGACGAGAGAGATATTCCGTGCTCGTGCACGGCCATAAACACACCGAGAGCGCGAGAGATGCGCAACACACTCACGACTCCCCGATAAAACACAACGAACGCAAAGGTAAGAGGGCTTCTGCCTTTCAACACTCGTCTCATCACTGTTGCGTCTGGTTTGCCTCTTCAGACTTTTGTCTCTATATCAGCAACCATCAGATAGCCATAAATTCCACTTAAAATGTACACCAAACTTCAGCCGCGCGTCTTTTATGGAAACCTCGATTGTTTATTTAATATCTTACTTGCGTTGCATGCATTTAGAAGCTAAACATATAGGTTTATCTAACTGTACTTCCACTTAAAAGCCAGTATGAGCATCTAACAGATGGGTGTCGTGCTCCGGGCGCTCTCCTCCTCCTCTCGGTTTGACGGCACTTTGCGGTTCAACAGCAGTGCGGATCCTCTCGGTCTCCCGTGGCAACCGGGTATGACTCATTTAGTCGTGGCAGCAATTTAGAAACTAATGAGATTTTCAGCGCAGGCTCTCTGAGTGCTCCGCAAACACTCATCAACAGGCTTTCAACAGATGTCGGAGAGAGAGAGATACAAACAGAGCGAGACCTAGGAGTGGATACTGTGATGGTCAATTTAGCATTGTAAACAAGTCTGCAATAACTCATCAATGGTGGCTCTTTGTAACGAGATGAGGGAATTGTAAATCATCATTTACTCGCCCTGATGTCATTCCAAACCTGTATGACTTTCTTTCTTTCCTCTGTGAAGCACAAAAGAACTGATTTTGTCTGTGCATCAAACTGTATTCATCCACATTGAGGCACAGGTTTGGAATTGCATGAAGGTGACTGATGACAAAACAATAATTGTGCATGAAATTGTCAGTGCAAAGAGTTTGTGCATGTGTGTATTCTCAGAACAAAGGGTAAAAATGCTGACACTGGGGTTGTACAAGTTCAAAAAGTGCACATTTGTAATTTATTTACTCCTAAAGGGTGCATGAGATTACCTTAAGCTACGTGTTAGTACCTTTTGAAAGGGTATTGCTCCAGGGACAGCGCATGTATCTTTTTTTTCTCGGAGAAACTGTGACTCACCATCTCTCACTTTCCCTCCCGCTCTCAGGTAAATCATGCCGTCATCATCTAGATGCTGTGCAACAGGGGTGTTCGTCCTCCCCTCGCTCCTTCTGCTGCCCCTCTTCCTTTCTCTCATCTTTGGAGTTCAAGCGGCCACACTAAGAGAGCATCGCCTAAGTGGAATTGAACCCGTCTCTTACGGACCTGCGTCCCAGATCCGCCCTCCTCCGAGTGCAGAGATGCTCAGAGCTCTTCGTTACATCCAAAGCCTCAGCCAGAGAACCCCATCTGATACCCTTGCCGACGAGCATCGGTCAGATCAAGAAGAGGACGACATGGAGAGCATCCGTTCGATGCTACAACTGGCAGCACCTGGGCGGATGGATAGAGGGATGGAGGAGAGAGAGGAAGAAAGGGACAACACTCAAGAGTTACTTCAAGCCGTGCTTAAGACACTACAACAGACTGAGGAACACATGGTGACCCAGAAAACGCCCAAGAAGGTGATTGCAACTCAACCTCGATACGCCATCCACCCCTTCCCAAGGCCAAAACAACAACTAGAGGTGGAGACATCTGCGGAGAACTACGGGAGGACCTCCTGGGCCAATCCCGAAAGCCGGAGACGACACAGGCAGTATCCGATTATGTTTGATGATGAGGAGGATCAGGAGCAGCCGCTTAAACGGACCAATGAGAATGCGGAAGAAGAGTACACACCCCAAAAACTGGCAACCCTTCAATCTGTGTTTGAGGAACTGAGTGGAATCTCCGCATCTAAGGACAACAGCAAACGGGATGATGATGATGAAGAAGAGGATGATGATGATGATAACTTGTACAGGCAAAGGAAGATGGCCTTGGAGAACATCATGGAAACAGACGACTGGGCGCCTCTGGAGGAGCAAACGGAGACAGAAGAAGAAGAAAGAGAGAGGCATGGCTTTAATCGTGACCTTGAGGATGAAGACCAGGAGGAGGAAGATGATGATGATGTCAAAAGATCAAACCAACCCACCTGGTTCCAGACAGGAAAAGAGGAGGACCCTGAGGACATCGCAAAGCTTGTGGACTACTATCTTCTACGAGTCCTTGAAAAGAAAGAGCAGGAGCAGCAGAAAAGACAAGAGGCCAACAGGAGCGAGCAAGAAAGCAACCAAGAGGTAGAGAAAAAGGATGTGGAGGAAGATGAAGATGAGGAGAAAGAGGAGAGGGAAATTAAGCCCTTGCACAATACAGTCCCTGTTTCTGTGTCCCAAATAATCCAAATCTCACAGCAGCTTCGAATCACACCAGAAGAAGTCCTTGACCTTCTTCAAAACGAGAAGCAGAAGGATTTATCCGCAACCCTGGCGCAGTCACACACACCCTACGCTACCAGTCACAACGCTCACAAGACTCACCGGCGGCCGCTCGAGACATCGGAGGGCGACAACCTCGCCCGGGACATCCTGAGCATCCTTGAGCTGGTAAATGCAGTGCAGCAAAACGACAAACGACCAGCACAACCAAACACATCACGTTACTACGAGAAGGAAACCAGCAAGGATGATTATGACAACACCCCTGGCGAGGAAGATGAACTGGCCAGTTACCTGGCGTCGGAAATGCTCGCACAGGGACAGAGGCGTGCCCGCCTGACGCCCTTGCGTGATGTGGATCAACCCCTGTATGGAAATCTCGAACGTGCCATCCAGAACTACTTCGATAAAAGCACGCCAGAGAAAAGAACCACCGAGCACGAGAACGCCGCCAATGGATTAGATAACAACACAATGCTAAAGATCCTGAGGTACCTGGAACCAGAGAGCGAAAACATCGATGAAACAGACTCTGAAGGAAAAACAGTCCATGAAATGTAGAACACGATTATATTCATTGTTGGAATTGCCATATAATAAAGTATTTTGAAAGAAATATATTCCCCAACTGCGTTTAGTCAATGTAGTGCTCCTGCTTTTCTCATTTGTGTTCTGTATAGCGACAAATAAAGAGTATTTTAGTAAAACCAATGAACTTCTTTCTTAGTTAGTGATTAGAACAATGTAAAAAGTCCCTGGCTTTACCTCTTCAACATATGAACACACACAGATTTCTCCCTCTTAAAGACGCCAGCTGTGTTTTCAGTCAGTCAGTATCTTGTGCGTGTGATGAGGTCATGTGTGATGTGGCAGAGGTAAATAAAGCATTTGTTCACACCATGGTCCTCTGTTTGTGTAATGTTTCTCTCGCTGCTGAGCAACCTTTGCATGACATGAAATCTTTGTTTTAAATAAAACTTATTTAGGTTGTGCTCACACTTTTAGTAAAAATCATTTAGTCCTGATCTGCTTAGCGTTCACATTGGCATCTTAACACTGAACCTATAGATACCGAACCTAAAGGCACAGGGATCAGATTGTTCGCAATCTGATTGGTTGTAGTTTTTGAGACAGAACTTACCGAACTTCTAAAACAATGCCGTGCTGGGATAAATGAGCTTGCTGTTTGGGCATAACCTACTTATGATGGTATTTTGAGCAGATGAGAACTCAAGAAGAGCTTAGAACATGTGTAAAAATGTCAAAAATAACAGCAGGAATCCCTCCGTTGCAAGAAGGCGCGGTTTTGACGAACTGTGATGTGCAACATCACGACTACGACAAGCAAACAGGCATGCTTGAGCATTTTGTCCTTTTTCGGGTCGCATCTTGTAACATCATATTCCGTTTTTTGCTTTTGGTTCCAGGGTTCAGGTGGCGAAAAAATAAATAAATAAATAAATTCACACATACGTCTGCAATCCGTCTGTTAAAGATCTGGAAAGCATCTGCTTTTGAGAAACGTCTTAAAGATGTCAGTTTTACATCCATTACTAATCAGAAACATCTTAAAGACATTTTCGAAATGTCTATTTAACATTCAAAAGCAATTAATAAGAGCGGCTACATGATGCCCGCAAAATTATATAGAATAAATATCTACCACTCCCCACACATGTCGGTTCTCCAGTCAATTAATAGAATTACATTTATTTAGTTGAAATGAATGTAAAAAAAGTAGTTTTCCTGAGTGTGGCGCTTGCAACATCAAGGTCATGGTTCGAATCCCAGGGAAAGCTAGAACTGATTAGAATATCTGTTTCTTGAATGCAATGCAAGTCGTTTTGGATAAAAGCGTCTGATAAATGCAGAAATGTAATTGTAAAAAAACTGCTTAACAGGGAGGAAAAGGCATATAAAGAATAAGTAAAGCAATTCCAGCAAACTTTAAATGCTCTACTTCAACTTCTGACATTAAATACTTTCACAATCACTAAAAACAAACTAACAAAGAAGGTTTGTCTTCTAAAGAATTGCATGGTCTTTAAAACTATAATTTTTACTTCTTTCATCTTAACAGGGTGGATCGCATCAAAGTTGAAAGAGAATTTAGTAAAAATAGACAGTTCAAATAATTGAGGATCTGACCCAAGTTATTTTCCCTCCAAACAAGTGAAGACTTCTGAGACTGCTTTGAGGTATTATGTCATTTAATTTCTCCAACTTTCATTTAAAGAGAAAGTCAAAGTAACAGAGTAGAAAAATTAACAAGGTAACAAAAATTAAAACCTTATAATTAGCTATATATATATATATATGAAATGAACAATATCAATTTTAA